>CAUYQG010185944.1:0-50868 GCA_963574415.1 Tarsius wallacei
CTTGCAGGCAGCCCACTGTGAACTTTGGACTGGGCCCATTCCAAACATTCTGGGATGGGCCACTTTGGCTTGTAGAATAAGTATTTAAGTTTCTATAGAATCATTTAACTTGGTATTGGTATAAGCATAGGATGAAAAAGCTTTATAGGATAGGTCAGTCACGGATTAAGGTTAACATTTGTTACAGGATTTTTAGGTTATCGTTAAACTTGGTATTAGTATAAATTAGCTTAGGATGAAAAGGGTTTATAGGCAGTCATGGATTAAGGTTAACCTCTGTTATGGGATTTTCTTCCTCATACCTGAAAGAATATCTGGTTGGTGGGGGATGCCCCTCACACACCTGGCTTTGTGTTCACGTGAAGGGCGTGTAAGTCTGACTGCAAAATTTGGGTATAAAAGCCCGCTGTGAACACTCAATAAAGTCTTTCTGCTCAATCCGTTTGAACAGTGGTCCATTCTCTTTCTTTCTCTTTCTTTCTTTCCCTCTATATCTATCTCTTCTGCAGAATCAACTCCTGCACTAGATGGGAGTCCAGTGTATTGGCTCCTGCACTAGACAGGAGTCTAATCTCTTTGCTCCCCAGGAATAATCACTGACGCCACCACACCTTTTCAGGGACACTCTAAATCTCTCCACGGGGGCTGGTTCCCCACAAAGAGCCACCAGAACGACTGGTCATTTACTACAAACCTAGACATCAAGACATTTATAGAAAGAATAAAAAGAATTGGGGAGATACAAGAGGAAAATAGGAAGGAGTTGATAACTGAGATAACAGCAGTAAAGAATACTGTGAATGAAATAAATAACAAACTAATAAGCATAGAAAGCAGAATTAGCCAAGCAGAAGACAGAATCTCAGAACTTGAAGACCAAAATATAGAACTAAACCAAACTGTCAAAAACCTAGAAGAGAAACTTAAAAAGACAGAACAAAACCTTCCAGAGATTAGCAATCATTTCAAAAGAACAAGCCTAGTAGTAATTGGACTTCCTGAGGCAGCAACAGAGACAGAGACCACCCTGGAACAAATATTCCATGAATTTATTAAAGAAAACTTTCCTCACCGCATCAGAGATGCAAAAATTCAAACACAAGAGATTCAGAGAACCCATGCAAGACAAGAAATAAGAAGACCAAGTCCTAGGCACATAATAATTTGCCTGAACAAAGTAGGTATAAAAGAAAAAATCCTAAAAACAACAAGAGAAAAAGATCCTATTACCTACCAAGGAAGATCAATCAGAATAGCAGCAGATTTATCTACAGAAACACTTCAGGCCAGGAGAGCTTAGAGTCCAACAGTCAAAGTTCTCAAAGATAAACAATTTCAACTAAGAATAGCCTACCCAGCCAAGCTAAGCTTCATCAGTGGGGGAGAATTAAAATCTTTCCCAGACATCCAATCCCTAAGAATTTATGCTGCCTCCAGACAACCCCTACAAGAAACTCTTAAGAAAGTATTAAACACAGAAGAAAAGGGAAAAAGAACACAATTTCTTCACAATAGTACAGGAAAAAGATTGAAAACACACATGATCCAACCCAAAAAAACAAAAGAAAGACAACAAACAAACAAGTACAACAACTACTCTATAAGAACCTCAAGACAAAGATAAACCCTCCCATTTCAATAATTAGCCAGAATGTGAATGGACTAAATGCACCACTGAAAAGACATAGAATGGAAAAATGAATAAAATATCATGAAGCAACAATATTGTCTCCAAAAGACTCATCTCACCAGAGAGGACACTCACAGACTCAAAATAAGAGGATAGGAAACAAAATATCAGGTAGAACACAAAATAAAGCTGAAGTTGCAATCTTAATCTCAGACAAAAATACCCTTCGAGCTATTAAAAATTAAACAAGATGAAGAAGGTCACTATATAACGATAAAAGGTTCAATCCATCAACAAGAAACATCCATCCTAAACATATTTGCACCTAACACAGAAACACCAATGTTAGTAAAGCAGCTTCTAAGAAAACTTAAAAAGAGATTACTCTAACACTATCATAGCTGGGGACTTTAATACCCCATTCACAACTCTAGACAGATCATCAAGACAAAAAATCAGCAAGGAGACCCAGAATGTCCATGAGACTCTTGAACAAATGGACTTAATTGATACCTACAGAACACTCCACCCAATGACCACAGAATATACATTCTACTCATCACGACATGGACCATACTACAAGATCAACCACATCATTGGCCATAAATCAAGCATAAACAAATTTCATAAGATTGAAATCTTGTCATGCACCTTCTCAGACTACAGTGGAATAAAAATGTCAACACCCACAAAGTTCCACCAAAACCCACAAAGACGTGGACACTAAACAGTATGATGCTAAGCAACTCCTGGGTCAATGATGAAATAAAAGCAGAGATTAAAAGGTACCTGGGGCTGGGATCCGTGGCTCAGCCTGTAATCCCATACTTTGGGAGGCTAAGGTGAGTGGATTGCCTGAGCCCGTGGGTTCAAGACCTGCCTGGGCAACTTGGTGAGACTTCATCTCTACAATAAATCAAAAAATTATCCGGGCGTGTTAGCGTGCGCCTGTAGTACCAGCTACTTGGAAGACTGAGGCAGAAGGATCACCGGAGCCCAGCAGGTTGAGGCTGCAGTGGCCGGAAGCAGCCACTGCACTTCAGTCTGAGTTACAGAGTGAGACTCCAACTCAAAAAAAAAAAAGGTACCTGGGAACAAATGAAAATGAAGAAACATTTTATTAAACCTCTGGGATGTCATGAAAGCAGTAGTAACAGGGGAATTCATATCTTTACAAACACACATGAAGAAAATGGAAAGACCACAAATTAACAGCCTAAAAAGTCACCCAAGGAAGATGGAAATGCAAGGCCACCAAAACCCTAACTTCAGCAGAAGAATCCAGATCACCAAAATAAAAACCCAAATCCAGGACATAGAAGACAAAAAGATAATACAAAAAATATATATAAAATGAAAAATCAGTGAAACAAAAAGCTAGTTCTTTGATAGGATAAACAAGAGAGATGGTCCCCTAATCAGACTGACCTAGAAAAAGAGAGGTAAAGTCCAAATAAACTCAATCAGAAACAAAAAAGATGAAGTCACAACTCACCCTGAAGAAATACAAAAGATTATCAGAGACTACTAGGTACAATTGTATGTAAGCAAATTTGAAAACCTAAAGAAAATGGAGGACTTTCTGACATCACACAACCTCCCTAGGTTGAAACAAGAAAAAAACTGAGACCCTAAATAGATTAATAACAATCAAGGAAATTGATTATGTCATAAGAAAACTGCCCACAAAAACATTCTTCGACCAGAATTCTACAAAACATACAAGGAGAAACTGACACCATCCTACTGAAATTATCCCAGGTGATTGAGAAATATGGAACTCTCCCCAAATCGTTTTATGAAGCTAATATCACATTGATACCCAAGCCAGGTAAAGACACAACAAAGAAAGAGAACCATAGTCCAATATCTTTGATGAACATAGATGCTAAAATTCTCAACAAGATCCTTGCAAAACAGATTCAGCAACACATCTCAAAAATCATCCATCATGACCAAGTAGGCTTCATCCCCAGGATACAAGTCTGGTTCAACATTCATAAGACCGTAAATGTAATTAAATACATCAATAGACACAAAAACAAAAACCACATGATTATACCATTAGATGCAGAAAAAGCTTTTGATAAAATTCAGCACCGCTTCTTGATAAAAAACCTCAAACATCTAGGCATAGGTGGAACATATCTCAAAATAGTAAAAGCCATCTATGAAAAACTTCTCAGCCAATATACTCCTAAACATACAAAAATTGGAACTATTTCCCCTGAAAACTGGATCAAAATAAGGATGCCCACTCTTACCCCTACTGTTCAACATAGTTTTGGAAGTCTTATCTAGAGCATTTAGAGAAGGAAGGAGATCAGGGGTATCCAAATAGGAAAAGAGGAAGTCGAGTTATCTCTCTTTGCAGATGACATGATTGTATACCTTGAAAACCCCAGAGAAACTGCCAAAAACCTCCTTGCACTGATAAAGGACTTTGGCAGAGTCTCAGAGTATAAAATAAATGTACAAGAAGATAATTGCATTTCTACACACCAATAATAAACAAACAGAAACCCAAATAAAAAGAACAATTCCATTTACAGTAGCCACAAAAAAATGAGATACCTTGGCATCTTCCTAACCAGAGACATAAAAGACCTTTACAATGCAAACTACAAAACACTGCTCAAAGAAATCAAAGATGACACAAACAAGTGGAAAAAATATTCCATGCTCATGGATTGGTAGAATCAACATTGTTAAGATGTCCCTTTTACCTAAGGCAATCTACAAATTTAATTCAACACCCATCAAATCATCAGCCACATTCTTCTCAGACTTAGAAAAACAATACAGGAATTCATATGGAAACATAAACGACCAAGAATAACCAAAACAATTATCAGCAAATAAAACAAAGCAGAAAGTATCACACTCTCAGACTTTAAACTTTATTATAAAGCTACAATAATTAAAACAGTCTGATATTGGTACAAGAACAGGCATATAGACCAATGGAATAGAATTGAGATTCCAGAAGCAAAATCTCAATTTCTCAACCAACTCATCTTGAACAATGCCTCCACCACCCACTACTGGGGAGAGGAAAACTTATTCCGTAAATGGTGCTGGGAAAACTGACCACATGCAGAAGATTAAAACAGGACCCCCACCTATCCCCATACACAAAAATTAACTCTAAATGGATCACAGACCTAAATGTAATACCTCTAACTGCAAGAACCTTGGAAAGTGCGAGAGACACTCTTCTGGAAGTTGGAACTGCCAACCAATTCCTGATCAAAATCCAAAGTGCCCAGACCATAAGAGATAAGACACACAAGTGAGAACTCATTAAACTGACATGCTTTTGCAAAGCCAAAGAAACCATCAAGAGAGCAGGGAGACAGCCCACAGACTGGGAAAAAATATTTGCTAACTGACAAAGCCGAACATCAAGGATCTACAAAGAATTCAAACGTGCTGAAAAGAACAAAACAAACAGTCCCATTACAAAGTGGGCTAAAAATATGAATTGGCACTTCTCAAAAGAAGACATAAGAGAAGCCAACAGATATATGAAAAAATGTTCCGCTTCACTAGTCATCAAGGAGTTGCAAATTAAAACTACACTGAGATACCACCTAACTCTAGTCAGAATGGCCATCATCAATAACTCAGAAAATAACAGATGCTGGAGAAAATGTGACAAAAAGGGAACACTTCTACACTGTTGGTAGGAGTGCAAACTAGTTCAGCCTCTGTGGAAATCAGTGTGGTGATTCCTAAAAGTTCTAAAAATCGACCTTCCATATGGCTCAACAATCCCCCTACTGAGAATATGCCCGGAAGAACTCAGGTCACTCTATGAAAAAGATGCTTGCACACATATGTTTATTGCAGCATTGTTCACAATAGCAAGAACATGGAACCAACCATGCTGCCCATCAAAAGAGGACTGAATTAAAAAAAAATTGGTACATATGCAATGGAATACTACACAGCCATAAAGAAGAACAAAATCATGACTTTTGCAGTAATCTGGATGGAATTAGAGCTTATAATACTGAGTGATCGCTCACAGAAACAAAGAGCTGAGCATCGCATGTTCTCATTCATAAGTGGACCTTGAACAACTACCGTATTACTATAAGAAAATGATTAAGCCGGGCTCGGTGGCTCAGCCTGTAAGCTGAGATGAATGGATTGCCTGAGCCCGCGGGTTCGAGACCCGCCTGGGCAAGCATAGACCTCATCTCTACAATAAATCAAAAAATTAGCCGGGCGTGGTAGCGCACGCCTGTAGTTCCAGCTACTTGGAAGGTTGAGGCGGAAGGATCGCTGGAGCCCAGCAGGTCGAGGCTGCAGTGGCCGGGAGTGGCCACTGCACTCCAGTCTGGGCGATGGAGTGAGACTCCAACTCAAAAAAAAAAAAAAAAAAGAAAGAAAATGATTAAAAGTGGCCAGAAACTGCGGGCAGGCAGGGGGATGGAGAGGTGGGAAGGTGGGATTGACAGTAGTTAATATCTGCCTGGGGAAGGGGAGGCACACCTCATCGATAAGGGTACCTGCACAGTGAATATTTGCATACCTAGCCCTGAATTGTACCCCACAATTTTAAATTTAAAGAGGAAAAATAAATAAATAAATGGATTTTGGGGAGAGGGAGCAAAACATTTAGTTTATTGCACCTAATGTGTGTTTGAAATGGGAATTAAAAGATTCATATATTAAAAATTATAAAACACTAATAAAAATGAAGAAAACATAAATAAATGGATAGATATCCTGTGTTCATGGTTTGGAGGAATTAATATTGTCCAAATATTCATACTATCCAATGTAATCTGCAGATTCAATGCAATCCCTATCAACATTCCAATGCGAGTTTTCAGCGAAATAGGAAAAGCAATACTAAAAATCCTGTGGACTCACACAATCCCCAAATAGCCAAAGCAATCTTGAATAAAAAGAACAGGGCTTGAGGCATCAACAAGGAAGGGATTGGCAGTAGTGGAAAACTGCCAGTGGGGGGCATACCTCATCAACAAGAGTACCTGCATAATAAACACTTGTATACTTCACCTTGAATTGTGCCCCACATCTTTAAAATAAAAATTTTTTAAAAAGAAAGGCATACAAATGGTCAATACGTTCATGAAAAAAATGCTGAATATTACTAATAATCAGGAATATGTAAATTAAAACCACAGTAAGAAATCATCTCACATCTTTCAGAATGACTATTAGCAGAAAGATGAAATATAAATGTTGGATAGGATTTGTACAAAAGGAACGTATGTACACTGTTGGTGGGAATGTAGATCAGTACAGCCATTATAGAAAATGGCATGGAGGTTTCAAAGAAAACTAAAAATAAAACTATGATGCAATTAATCAATGCTACTTTTAGGTATAAACCATAGGCTATAAAATCAGTATGCTGAAGAGATATCT
The DNA here is from genome assembly GCA_963574415.1 of Tarsius wallacei. Lineage (NCBI taxonomy): Eukaryota > Metazoa > Chordata > Mammalia > Primates > Tarsiidae > Tarsius > Tarsius wallacei. The sequence continues at coordinate 7,037 of CAUYQG010185944.1, forward strand.
CCGCCCTGTTTATTGTAGCATTATTCACATTATCCAAAATATAGAATCCACCTAAGTGTCTATGAAAGGGTGAATGGGTAAAGAAATGTGGTATATATAACAGATGGAATAAAAAAAAAAATTTTCTTTTTCATTTGCAACACCATAGATACACCTGGAGGACATCATATTAAGTGAAATAAACTAGGCACAAAAAGTCAAATAGCACATGGTCTCACTTATATATGAAATCTAAAAAAAGTCAGACTCATAGAAATAGAGAATAGAATGGTAGTTACCAGAGGCAGGTGAGAGTGGTAAGGAACATATGGGGCCATTTTGGTCAAAATGCATCAAGTTTCAGGTAGACAGGAGTAATAGGTCACAGAATCCAGCCAGATTCAGGAATTTCCAAAAGGCATAATAATAAGGGGTGTGATATTTTTGGGAGGAGACATATTTGAAGACGACTACTGGCATATTACATTTGAGATGTCTATTAGGCATTCAAGATTATGGATGCCAAGCTGGCAGTGGAATATGCGAGTTACCATATCAATAGTGTATTCTGTCTTGAAAATGTACATTTTAGAGATTTTGTCATATTAAGCAGATAACTTCACCAAAAATGTGACTTATGGGAGAATCAGAGAGTTAAAATATTTCCACCAACTTTTTTATTTGTTTGTTTTTTGTTTTGGAGTTGGAGTCTCACTCTGTCACCCCAACTGTAATACAGTGGCACACTCCCGGCCACTGCAGCCTCAATCTGCTGGGCTCTGGCGATAACTTCCACCTCAGCCTTCCAAGTAGCCAAAACTACAGGCATGCGCTACCACACCTGGCTAATTTTTGATTTATTGTAGAGATAAGGTCTCGCCAAGTTGCCCGGGCAGGTCTCGAACCCGCAGGCTCAGGCAATTCACTCACCTCAGTCTCCCAAAGTGCTGGGATTACAGGCTCCACCAAGTTTTTTTATACATGCTGATATAGTTGAACAATTTCTTACTAGGTAGATTAAAGAAAGGTAGGCATGTAGGCACATAGATAAATAGATTGTGTGTGTGTGTGTGTGTGTGTGTTATTGGTACCACTGTATTACCTTATTGTGCAATTTTTGCTGTACTACTTAGATGATATACTTGGAAATGAAAAATATAATGGTGTATAACTTAGCTGATTGTGCAGTGTGGCCTTCGGGTAAACAAAATGGACAAACTATTCTTCTCTGATTCATTTCCGAAGTGACAGAGAAAATTATCTTGAGGGGTTGAATGGGCCACTTCATTAGCCTTAGCTGGATACAAAGTCACAGAGCAAGCAGCCCTAGAAAGATTCAGTCAAGGTATTTCTAATATTGTATTGAGTTCCCCTCCTCCCCAGTTCCCATCCTCTACCCTGCAAATAGTACAACCACCACCCACATTGAGTCAGATCTGTTTGTTACCCACTCTAGTTTGAGTTTCATATGCTTTCTCAAGCTCCCTCTATCTGAAATAGTTTATAAAATCAGGGAACATGTATTGAACTAGAGGAATAAACTCTAGCATACATCTGGTGGATAGGGAATTAAACTGGGAATAAAATAGTACTGACCAAGGGTAGGTCTGGCAGTGAGAGGAGAGCAGATTTTTTGCTGCTTGTGAAAAGATACTGCACTTCTATCTCTGCCCTCCTCCTTAAGGTCACCAAGAAAGAAGCAGACTGGGTAAAGATGCTAGGAACAAAAATGCCATCTCTTCTTTCATCTGGATTATTTTTCTTTGCTATGAAAATAATAAGCAAGATAGAGCCAAGGTTTTGATACAAACCTACTGTAGGGTGGAAAGTCAGCTTCTCAGTCTGCACAGTACTTTAGATATTTGGCCAAAATTAGGCCAAAGGAGTCCTTAAAGTCCCTGGAGTACAACTGATTTTTTAGTAAATGAGGTTGGAGTTTAGAGCAAGTTATTTTGGTAAGAGAGACCATGTGGTTGCGTGGGGTTCTCTTTTCCACTTTCGATGGGAAAATCGGTTTAAACAATAGGTGGCTTTTTAAAAGTTAAGCCATTCAGTAATTTCAGTACTCAGGAAAAAAAATGTTATTTTAATAATCTTGACAACTTCTTCAAACCTTGTTCAATATAGATAGTTGTTTGTTAGTAGAACGAGCCATTTCAACTGCATAATTTTCATTAAATACAAAAACAGAACAGAATAGAGTAGTTCCCCCTTATCTGCAGTGGACACATTCCAAGACCCCAGCAGATTTCTGCAACTGCAATAGTTCTTAATCCTATATATACTATCAATTTTTGTATACATAAATACCTATAATAAAGTTTAATTTATAAATTAGGCAAGTAAAAGTTTAACAACAATGACTGATAAAAATAGAACAAATGTAACAATACACTATGATAAAAGCTTTGTGAATGTTTTCTTTTTTCTCAAAATATTTTACTGTACTGTACTGACCTATCTTGGTCTCATGATGACTGTGGATAACAAAACTGTGGAAAGCAAAACTGTGGAAAGAAAGAGACTCCCGTACTCTTCTTTTGGTATTGCCTAAATATTACTGAAAAAACTGGTTGTTTGTGAAACTTGATATGCACCAATGGGTTGGGAAGAATTAGGCTCAAGGGGAGTGTGTGGTTATTTGATGAAACTCTCTTTGTACCTTATAATCCTCAGAGCCCATTGGAAATAATTTGTGTATATCTCTTTCTTATAATGCTGACATTTTCCCTCCTCCCTGATGCAATTTTTTAATAGAGCAATTTTTTGTGTGTTTTCTCGTCTTTAAGTGAGAAGAAATCTACCCAATAATGCTGGCTGTAAATATGTGTGAAGAGTGAGAGCACATGTGGGCACATGTGTGTGTGTATCATATTTTCTTGACATATCTGAAGTATAAATTGATTTGTACAACTCTAATTCAAATTTTCAATGATACTAATAAAATATAACATCCTTACCATGGATTGATGTCAACATTTTTCTCTTTATATACTCACAGTGATTTCTCTCCCAGGATGTCACAAATGCATCTCTGTTAACTGTTTACTTTTTTCTACATAGTTTTTACTTCTGACGATTTATGAACATTTAAAGATAGGACTTTAGGAGGAAGTTAAGAAATAGTGGATGAGAAGAATATGCATCTAGCCTCACAATGAACTAAATGAATGCTTTAAGTACATCTGTTAATTTTTTCTTGTTGATCCTTCATCACAAAGCTGAACAGTATTCAGTGGTTGAGGATGGGAAGACTACATGTATTTTTACCTTCTTATGAATATTGAATATAAATTCCTGCTATTTTTATAAACTCTGCACCAGTTCTGACATCAGTTGGTTGTCAGTAAAATATTTTGGTTACAGTTTTACTTAAAAAATAGGGTTTCTTACATTTTTTTTTAAATGTGGAAGAGTTTATGTCCATAGCTAGTCTTCAGGCTTTTGTATTAAAAATAGTTTCCTAGTTTCCATCCTACCCAAGGCAATCTACAGATTCAATGCAATGCCCATCAGATTATCAACATCATTTTCCTCAGACCTGGAAATGATAATACAGAAATTCATATGTTTAAAAAAGAACATGAATAGACAAAACAATCATCAGCAATAGGAACTAAGCCTGAGGTATCACACTTCCAGATGTTAAACTTTATTACAAGACTACAGTAACCAAAACAGTCTGGTATTGGTACAAGAATAGGAACATAGCCCAATGGAACAGGACAGATTCTGGGAATTAAATGGCCTAAAAACTGTGTGAATTACAAAATTTCTAACTGGTCTCTAATTTGTAAAATTCTTTCATTTCCACCTTCCAAAGGAAAGCAAATTTTGTCCTCAAAGAATTATATCCAAACTGTCAGCCAGACGTGAATACAGAATAAAACAATTCTTTTGGTATGCAGTCAATTACAATAAGAAAATTCTTAAATCTCTATTTTAATTCAATATATATATATATATATATATATATATAACAACTTAAAGTGGTCCCAACCTGGAATATCCCCAATCCATTTATATTACTGATTTTTATTATTTTGCTATCCTGTCCATGTATTTGAAGATAATCTAGGGCATGTCAGATAAAACTCATTTCCTCTGGTGAAGTTATTTTTAAATGGAACATTTTATTGTTAATTTTCCATAATTTTTAAATGAATCTATTATTGCACCATGTACGTAAAAGCTGATAGACTAATACGTGATTGTTTCTCACAAAAGGAACAAAATATAGCACCTACTTAGAACATATTTTGTTACCTACTCTTCTCATACTAAATTTCTAATATTCTTATTTTCTTTCTAATCTAATCCACTGTGCACCAAGCAGGAAGTGAAATTTTAGATTTGATCCATTATAAATTCCTGCTTTTGATATAGTGTGCTCTTGTACATCATTAACTGGGAAGACATTTTCTGAAGCTTAACCCTGTTAAGCAGCTGCTCACATTCTAACCCTTCACATTGTACCTATCTTCTTTTTCTTTTGTAACATCAGAACTGGTCCAGAATTCACTCTGTTGGCGCACACATTTAAGAAAGAGAAGAAATGCATATGGGCCTTGAAATCTCTTAGAAAGATTAAAATCTATGAGATAAAAATTTTCAATTACTTTCTTATTTCTGCAAGACATCTCTTATAGTCTCCATCACTTAAGGTCCTATAAGCTAACCCTGCTACAATAGGCCAGGGGTAGATTTAAGTAGCATACAGATTTGAACAGTTTATTTTTAAATGTGGTGTAAGAGATACGAAAAACTCCTAATCAGAAATGTCTGCCCCTTCTACCTCTCAATAAAACAAACAACTAAAATCGTTACCTATATTAAAATAAAAATTAACCATTATTGACTTGAATTTTACTGAGAATAAATTTATCAGGTTACTTCCAAATCGGCGAATTGTAAAGAGTGGAGACCACCTACCATTTATAGAGAAGAGAACTAAAAAATAAAGTTTTGGAAGACAAGTAATTATTTTTATCATTTTTTCTAAAGTGAGCACTGCTTTAAGACATTAGTATACACAGAGTATATAGTATGGCTTTGTTTGCAAAAAGCCTTAGAGAGATGTGTTAGATATGAATACTTGATACCTGCTCGTTTTCTCAGAGGTTTAGTCATTTTTTCTTTATAAATACTGTGGTAAATTAATTTCTTGTCTTTGTAAGAAAATTTATGTGACTAAAATCCTATGTAGTTTAAAAATGTTTTTGAATAATGATTTCTTTTTATGCTGTATTAGTTTCCTGTGGTTGCTGTTACAAATTACCATAGCCATAGTATTTTAGAAAAATCACACTTGTCATCTTGCAGTTCTGGAGCCAGAAGTCTTAAATGAGTCTTATACTGCCAAAAGCAAACTATCTGAAGGACTAGTCTCTTCTGGAGGTAGGAAAAATTCATTCCCTTGCCTCTTCCAGTTTCTGGAAGTTCCTTTAACTCTTTGCCCATGACAGCTTCTGTGCATCACACAACCTCTTCCACTTCTGTAATCAAATCACCCTTTCCTTCATCTGGACACTTGTATTTATGTTTAGGGTTTATTTAGATAATCCAGAATAATCTCACCATCTCTGTATAGTAAATTTAATCATATCTGCAAAGTCCCCTTTTGCCATGTAAATTAACATTCACAGATCCTCGGATTTAGGACCTTGATATTTTGGGAGGTCGTTATTCAGCCTACTGTATATGCTGTTAGCAATTTTGTTTTAAAAATATTTTTTAATGTTGACTGCATTTAGCAAATGTTTATTAGGCATTTACATAAAGCTACCACCACCCAAGTGTATGTATTTGGCTGAATATTAACTGAATTAGAAAAATTATCGTGCATTCCCATGTAAACTCCACAAATTTCACCTCATGTAGATTTTATTGTATTGAAATATTTTAGTAAATAAGAGTTGGGTTTCAGAAGCAAAGATTAAAAATTTCTCATCCTAGAATTTGTTCTAAGTTACTATAGACAAAAGTTATCATTCTTTTTTTATTTATTTGATTCAAGTGGTTTGTAACATAAGAATATTACATGATAGTGAGGTTTGGGCATCTATTGAGTCTGTCACCTAGGTAGTTAACACGATACCCAGTGGGTAATTTTTCCACCTCTGTCTCCTGCCCTTCCTTCCCACATTAAGGAGTGCCCCAGTGTCTGCTGTTCCCATCCTTGTCCCTGTATGTATACAGTGTCTAGCTCTCTCTCATTAGGGAGAATATGTGGTATTCAGTGTTTTGTTTATGTGATGATTTAATCAGAATTATAGTTTCTAGTTGCATCCATGTTGCTGCAAAGGACATGACTTCATTCCTTTTTATGACTTCATAATAGTCCATGGTGTATATATACCATGTTTTCTTCATCCACTCTACCGTTGATGGGCACCTAAGTAGATTCCATAATTTTCCTGTTGTGGTTAGTGCTTCCATAAACTAGTGCATGCAAGTGTCTTTCTGGTAGAGTGATTTTTTTGCTCCTTTGGATACATACCCAGTAGTGGGATTGCTGGGTGAATGGTAAATGTATTTTTAGTTATTTGAAAAATATCCAATCTGTTTTCCACAGGAATTGAACAAGTTTAAACTTACTATAAATAAAAGTTATCATTTTTTATCATCTCTAATTTTTTGCATGCTAATATGCCCAAAATATAGTTACAGAAAAATAGTTTATATATGAGCTAAAGAACTAATTTTAAGAAATCTTTTCTCCCATTCTGTGGACTGTCTTGCCACTCTCTTTATAGTTTCTTTTGCTTTGCAGAAGCTTTGCAGTTTGATGGTCCATGGTCTATATTACCTCTTATGGCACTTGGTTTTGGATATTTGATCAAGAACTTCGTTGCTTATTCCAAAGTGCATACACGTGTTTCTTGCATTTTCTCCTAGGATTCTTATAGTTTAACGTTTTTCTTTTTAGGTCTTTGATCTGCCTAGAGTTGTTTTTTGGGTATGGTGATAGGTAGGGGTCCTGTTTCAATTATGGTCATGTGGTCAGCCAGTTTTCCCAGTACCATTTACTGAATATGTTCTCTCCCCAGTGGTTGTTGGTGGAGGCTTTGTCAAAGAGGAGTTGGTTAAGAAATTGAGATTTTGCTTCTGGAATCTTTATGTTGTTTCATTGGTTTATATGACTGTTCTTGTTCCAGTACCAGGCTGTTTTGATTATTGTAGCTTTATAGTAAAGTTTAAAATTTTGAAGTGTGATGCCTCCAACTTTGTTTCTATTGCTAAGAATTGTTTTGGTTATTCATGGTCTCTTATGTTTCCACATGAATTTCTGTATTGTTATTTCCAAGTCTGAGAAGAATGATCTGACAAAGGCCTAATATCCAGGGTATACAAGGAACTCAAGTGTGCTGAAAGGAAAAAAAACAGCCCTATTAAAAAGTGATCCCAGCACCTTGGGAGGCCAGGGTGAGAGGATTGCCTGACAGGAGTTCAAGACCAGTCTGGACAACTTGGTGAGACCTCATCTCTATAATAATAATAATAATAATAATAGCAATAATAATAGTAATAATAATAATACAAAATCCTGGGATGGTAGCATGCATCTGTAGTTCTAGCTACTTGGAAGGCTGAAGTGGAAGGATTGCCTGGGCCTAGCAGGTCAAGGCCACAGCGGCCATGAGCATCCCACTGCACTCCAGCCTAGATGACAGAGTGAGACTCCAACTCAAAAACAAACAAACAAACAAAAAAAGAATAGACACCTCTCAAAAGAAGACGTATAAGCAGTCAGCAGATACATTTTTAAAAGGCTCAACCTCACTAATCATCAAAGAAATGCAAATTAAAGCCACACTGAGATACCATCTAATGCCCACCAGGATAGCCATCATCAGTAAGTCAAAAAACAACAGTTGCTGGAGAGAAAGTGGGGAAAAGGGAACACATCTATATTGTTTGTGGGGATGTAAACTAGTACAACATTTGTGGAAAACAGTTTGGTGTGATTCCTAAAAGATGTAAAAATAAATCTTCCATTCGACCCAGCAATTCCCCTTTTGAGAACATACCTAAAGGAACTCAAATTATTCTATGAAAAAGATACTTGCACACTCATGCTTACTGCAGCATTATTTACAATAGCAAAAACATGGAAACAAACCATGCTGCCCATCCAAAGTGGACTGGGTAAAAAAATGTGGTACATATACCCAGTGGAATCTTATGCAGCCATATAGAAGGACAAAATTATGAACTTCACAGCAACTTGGATGGACTTAGAATCTATCATACTAAGTGATCTATCACAGAAAAAAATAACTGAGTACAACATGTTCTCACTTATAAGCAGACCTTGAACACTTATCATAACACTATAAGAAAGGTTTTGGCAGTAGTGGGATGCTGCCAGAGAGGGAATGTGGGACCACATAACATCAGTAAATGTATCTGATCTCAAACCAGGCAAAGCGGGGACCAGAGTGAGGCCCAAACTTTACCTGTATGATGACCACCTATCTACCTAATTCTGAATTGTACCCCACATCTTTAAAACAAAATAAATGAAATAATAATAAAAAAGGACATTCACGGGAAGAAAACATTAAATATATGAATGCTAAATAGCAGCAGAAGGCAGTGATACATAAAATGTTGCAAGGCATTATAATGATGATAATAAATTAGAAATATCAAAAAATATTTCTCAAAATAATAAACTAATGCTGGTTGAGAAGTCTTCATAAAAAATAAATAATTATTTAATTGTTGAGCTCTCTAAAGTTCATCTCTGTGTATTTGTAGGTTATTGATGTTTGCCTTGAGGTTTCAAAATGTTGTCATAATATTTGAAAGGGAAGAATTTTTGACAACCAATGAATGTATCATTTAGTCCATTTGAAAAAGAACTAGAATCAGTGACTTCATGATGAATTGAGTAATTGGGAGTCCATTTCTATTATATTAAATGATAAACTAAACTTAAAAAGTGATAAAATATAGACATTCTAAGACAGTGTTACTTCTGCCATGCTTTTGACTTTTGGTAAATTAGACCCAGCTAGTGTAAACTCTGAATCATAAACCTCTTGGGAAAGTGGATATGAGAGGGAAAATGTCCAAAGTAAGATAATTGCAACTGTGGGTGAAGAAAGCAAAGAAACAATAAAGACAAACTCAGAAGTTAATTTAACCTAGGATTTCCCAGTAAACATAGAGATTTGTGATTTCTATTTCATCAGATACGCATAAGTTTAGATAGACAACACTTTTATACCCCGATAACTTAATACAGAAATGGGCTAAGAGTGATGGTCTCTGAATCTAGAAGGACTCGGGACATGTTTGTATGAATCTAGAATGTCAAGATAATTAAAACTGAAAAATATAACTTCATTTATAAGAGGAGGCTATTATATTCATCAGTTGTTATCATTATTATTATTATTATTGCCGATATACTGGTTATGAGTTGGAGGATGAAAAACTGTTAAGGAAACTACTTACCTAGTAAGTTTTATGAACCAATATTACTGAGTGGCAAATCTTGTTGGTGCTCTTCCATCATATTTAATCATTTCCTTTCACATTGGCTCAATTTCTAACTGCTAGCAAAAACTTCCAGTTGCTTGAGTATTTTTTTCTGAACTACCTTTCTCTCCAAATTTAGGCAGCCTGGAGTGCCAGAGAATGAATGATGCCTGGAGTAACCTTCAAGCAATTACCTCTCAGTGGGATAATCTGAATCATGCATTCTACATAGGCTTCCAGAGTTTTTCAGTGGGATTAAGCTCCATGTCTATACAGGTAACTTGTTTATCAATATATTCTTTTAAAAAAATTATTTTAAATTGGCAACATTTATATATTTATTTAGAGTATAGTGTAATGTTTTGATATATATTTACATTGTGGAATGACTAAATCAAGCTGATTAACAAATGTATCATTTCACATATTTATCTTTATGAGTGTGTGTGTGTGTCTGTGTGTGTGTGTGTATGTGTGTGTCTGTGTATATGTGTAGCATAAGTATTTAAAATCTACTCTTTATCAATTTGGAAATATACAATTCATCGTTGTTTATTGCAATCACCATGCTGTGCAATAGGCCACTGAAACTTATTCCTCCTTACTGAGATTTGTACCCTTTGATCAACACTTCCCCTGTTCCTATCCACATCCCTCCCCTTCTCTGTAGTTCACTACCATTCTGCATTCTACTTCTAGGAGTTCAACTTTTTAAGATTCCACATATAATTGAGATCATGTGGTACAGTATTTGTATTTTGATGCCTGGCTAATTTTACTTGGCCTAATGTACTCTAGGTTCACCCATGTTGTCACAAATGACAGAATTTCTGTTTTAGGGCTTAACAGTTTTTCATTGTGCATATACACCACATTAAAAAATATATTTATTCAGTAATGGGCACCTGGGTGTCTTTCAGATCTTAGTTATTGTGCGTATTGTTGAAATATACATGGGAGTGCAAATACCTCTTCAGCATACTGGTTTAAATTCCTTTGGATGTATACCAAGAAGTAGAATCTCTGGATTACACGGTAATTGTATTTTTAGCTTTTTCAGAAACCACCATACTATTTTTTATAATGACCATATTAATTTACATTTACACCATTTCTTTTCTTCCATATTCTTGCCAATATTTATCTTTCTGCTTTTTGATGACAGCCATTCTAATAGTTTTGAAGTCATATTACATGTGATTCTAATTTGCTTTTCTTTTTTTCTTATTTTAAAGAAGTGGGGTACATTTCAGGGTTAGGTATACAAACGTTGATTATGCAGGTACCCTTGTTGATGAGGTGTGCCTCTCCCTCCCCTAGCAGTTTCCTTCAACTGCCAGTTCCACTCCCCCTCCCAAGGCAGTTTCCCACTACTGCCAATCCCTGTCTTATAGTATTACGATAATTGTTTGGGGTCCGCTTATGAGTGAGAACACAGGGTACTCTGTTCTTTATTTCTGCGATAGATCACTTAGAATGATCGACTCCAAATCAATACAAGTTGCTGCAAAATCCATATGTTTGTCCTTCTTTATGGGTGCATAATATTACATTCTGTATATGTCCCATATTTTTTTATCCAGTCCAGCTTCAATGCAGCATAGTTGGTTCCATATTTGTGTTATTGTGAATAGAACTGTATCAAACATATGTATGCATATGTATCTTTTTTGTAAAATGATTTGCGATTCCTCTGGCTATATTCCCAATAGGAGAATTGCTGGATTATACCAAAGGTCAGTTTCTAGTTCTTTCAGAAATCGCCACGCTGTCTTCCAAAGAAGTTGCACTAGTTTGCATTCCCACAAGCAGTATAGAAGCATTCTGTTTTCTCCACATCCTCACCAGCATTTATTGTTGTTTGTTTTGTTAGTGATGGCCATTCTTACTGGGGTTAAGTGGTATCTCAATGTGGTTTTGATTTGCATTTGTTTGACGATGAGTGGGCTGAGCACTTTTTCATGTGTCTGTTGTCTGCCCATATATCTTCTTCTGAGAAGTTTCTATTTGCCCACTTTTTAGTGGGGCTGTTTTTTTTTTTCCTTTTGGCACGTTTGAGTTCTTTGTGGATCCTAGATGTTAGGCCTTTGTCAGATACACAGTTGGCAAATCTTTTTCCCATTTTGTGGGCTGTCTCCCTGCTCTCTTGATGGTTTCTTTTGCTTTGCAGAAACTCGTCAGTTTGATGAGGTCTCACTTGTCTATCTTGCTTCTTATGGTATGAGCACTTGGAATTCTGATCGGGAATTTTTTGCCAGTTTCAATTTCCATAATTGTACCTCCCGCATTTTCTACAATTCTTATAGTTTGAGCTTTACGTTTAGGTCTTTGATCCATTTAATTTTTGTGTATAAGTGATAGGTAGGGACCCTATTTCAATCTTCTGCATGTGATCAGCCAGTTTTCCCAGCACTGTTTACTGAATAGGTTCTCTTCTCCTCAGTGGTTGTTGTTGGAGGCTTTGTCAAAGATGAGTTGGTTGAGAAATTGAGACTTTGCTTCCAGAATCTCTATCCTGTTCCATTGTTCTATATGCCTGTTCTTGTACCAATACCAGGCTGTTGTGATTACTGTAGCCTTATAGTAAAGTTTGAAATTTGGAAGTGTGATATCCCCTGCTTTGTTTCTTTCGCTAAGAATTTTTTTGGCTATTCGTGGTTATGTTTCCATATGAATTTCTGTATTGTCATTTCTAGGTCTGAGAGGAATTCTAATTTGCTTTTCACTGTTAATTTGTGATGATGACCATTTAAAAATATATCTGTTGGCCATTTATGTGACTTTTAAAAATCACTACCTATTTAAGTCCTTTGCTTTTTGTTTTTTATCATATTGTCTTCTTGTTATTGAGTTCGTTCTTTGAGTTTCTTATTTATTTTGAATATAGGTCCCTTATCACATATGTGGTTTATAAATATTTTCTTCCAATCTGATGATTGTTTCTTCACTCTATTGTTTTCTTTGCTGTGCAGAAACTTTTTGGTTTGATGTTACTTCCACTTCTTCTTTTGTTGTCTGTGCTTTGGGGATCATATATAAGAAATATTTGTCCAGACCAATGTGATGAATCTTTCCTTTATATTTTCTACTAATTTTCTACTAATACTTTTACAGTTTCAGGTGTTACGTTTAATTCATTTTGAGTTGACTTTCATATGTAGAATGAGATAAGGGTTCAATTTCATTCCTCCATAGCTGGATATTCAATTTTTCAAACATCATTTCTTTAAGAGACTTTTTTCTTTACTGTATATGCATAACACCTTTGCCAAATAGATTGATTATAAATATATAAATTTATTACAAGGATCTCTATCCAGTTCTATTACCCAATGTGTCCACTTATCTGATGTTTTGTTTATCAGAACTCTGTAATAGATTTTGAAGTCAGGCAGTGGGATACTTCCAGCTTTGTAGTTGTTTTTGTTTGTTTGTTTGTTTTTCCTCAACTCGCTCTGCTAATATGGATCTCCTGTGGTTCTGTATGGATTCTAGGATTTTTTTATTTCCATAAAAATAATATTGGGATTTTGATGAGAATTGCATTGATTCATAAATTGCTTTGATAGAGATTGCATTGATTTGTAGATTACTTTGGGTAATATGAATGTTTCAACAATATTAATTCTTGCAGTCCATGAACCTGGGATATCTTTTCATTTATTTGTGTTGAATACAATAACTTTTTATCAAAGTTTTATATTTTTTTTATACAGTCCTTTTACTTCTGTTAAATTTACTTTTATGTATCTTTATGCTACTGTGAATGGGATTGAATTCTTAATTTCTTATTCAGACTGTTAGTGCAAGAAGATGCTATTGATTTTTGTGTTGATTTGTATACTGCAATTTTACTGAATTAATTTATCAGTTATAACAGCCTTTTGGTGAACTCTAGAGTTTTTTATATCCAAGATTTTGTGCCATCAGCAAACAGAGGCAATTTCAATTCCTACTTTTATATTTAGATGACTTTTATTTCCTTGTCTAATTGCTCTGGCTGGAACTTCTAGTACTATATTAAATAGAAGAGGCAAGAGTGGGAATCTTTGTCTTGTTCCTGATTATAAAGGAAAAACTTTCAACTTTTCACCATTGAGTATGACATTTTCTATGGCCTTTACATATATTATCTTTATTGTGTTAGGTACATTCATTCTGTGCTTAATATGTTGATTTTCTATCATTAAAAGATGTTAAATTTTGCTAAATGCTTTTTCTGCAGCTACTGAAGTTATCATGGTTTTTGTTCTTCATTCTGTTAATGTTATGTGCCACACATTGATTTGCATATGTTGAACCATGCTTGCATCTCAGGGAAAACTACCACTTGATCATGGTAAGTCATGGTAAAAGATCTTGTTGAATTGAATTTATGTATATTTTATTGAGAATTTTTAATCTATGTTCTTCAAAGATATTGGTCTGCACTTTCCTTTGTTTGTAGAGTCCTTGATTGCCTTTGGCATCAGGATGATTCTATCTTCATAAATGAGTTTGGCAATATTCCTTCTTCTTCAATTTTTAAGAAGAGTTTGAGGATAATTGACAGTAGTTACTTAAATGATTGGCAGAATTCTGCTGTGATACCATATAGTCCTGGGCTTTTCTTTAATAAGATGTTTTTAATTACTGATTTCATCTTTTTACTCATCAATGTTCTGTTAATATTTTCTGTTTCTTTTGGATTTAGTCTTGATAGGTTAGATGTTTCCAGAAATGTATCCATTTATTCTGGGTTATATAATTTTTTTATGTATAGTCTTTTTGGATCATTTGTATTTCTATAATTGTTGCATATCTCCTCTTTATTTCTGATTTTATTTATTTGAATATTGTCTCCTTTTTTTCCTACTCTGACTAAAGTTTTGTTGATTTTGCTTCTCTTTTCAAAAAAGTAACTTTTATTTTTGTTGGTCTTTTCTGTTGTCTTTGTAATCTCTATGTATTACTGCTCTGTTCTTTATTATTTTCTTTATGCTATTGACTTGTTTTCTTCTCCTTTCCATATATTTTTGAAATCTAACTTTAAGTTGTTTATTTTAGATGTTTCTTCTTTTTTAATTAGCTGTTTTTTGCTATAAATTTTCCTCCTAGAACTGCTTTTGCTGCATCCCATAAGTTATGGCATGTTGTGTTTTCATTTTAATTTGTCTCAAAATTTATACACTTTTCTTTAAACTTTTTCTGTCACCCTTTTACTGTTCAGGAGCAAATATTTGTGACTTTTCCAAAATTTCCATGTATTTGTAAGCATTCCAAAATTCCTTCTTTTATTAATTTTGGGTTTTATTCCATTATGCTAGAAAAAATACTGGATTTGATTTCTATCTTCTTAAATTTGTTAATACTTCTTTTGTGTTTTGACATATGTTCTATCCTGAAGAATGTTTCTTGTACAGCTTAGAAGAATATGTATTCTGAAGCTGTTTGATGGAATGTTCTATATTTGTCTTTTAGGTCCATTTGGTTGAGAATATAATTTAAGTGCAATGTTTCCATATTGATTTTCTGTCTGGGTGATTTATTCATTGCTGATAGTGGGGTGTTGAAACTCCCTACCACCGTATTACAGTCTATAGTTCCTTTAGATCTATTAATATTTATTTTATATATTCAGGTGCTCTCATATTGAGCATATATAAACTTATAGTTTACAATTATTATATCCTCTTGAAGAATTAACTACTTATCATTACATAATAGTGTTGTCTCTATTTTACAGTTTTGACTTTATGTCTATTTTTTCTGATATGAGTATACATACTCTATCTTAATTTTGGTTTCCATGTACATTAAGTATATTTTTATATCTCCTTTTCAGACTATATGTGCTCTTACACGTGAAGTGAGTCTCTTGTAGGCAGCACAAAGGTAAGTCTTTTTCTTTTATGCATTTGGCTACTTGATGTCTTTTTATTGGAGAATTTGGTGCATTTGAATTTAAAATAATTACTGAGAGGTAAGAAGTCACTATTGACATTTTGTTAATTGTTATCTAATTATTTTGTAGATCCTCTGGTTCTTTTTTCTTTAATTGCCATCTTCCTTTATAGTTAAGTAATTTTCTCTAGTGGTGTCTTTTAATTATTTACTTTTTGTTTGATTTCAGCAAGTTGAATTATTTTACTGTTAGGTCTCTGGGCTGATGTGATTGCTTCTGGGATTGGGAGTTGCATAGGGTTGGATCTGGGTCACATGCCTGATGTGTCCTGAATGGAGACTGCAGTTAGTGAACCTGCTATCAGTAGAGTGTCTCCCTCTGAGTTCTTGTGTGAGCAGTACTAAGTTGGGATCATAGCAGAGGGAGCTGCAGTAGAGCTAAAGAATAACTTATATGCCCACTACTGACACCAGTGAAATTGGGCTTACCTACCAAAGCACTAGTGAATGTGATTTCAACAGGACACTTTTGGCAGATGGTTTTAGTAGCAGGATCAAGGTTAAATGAAGCTGTAGACAAGTCTTTTGGGGAAGAGGGACTTTCTAGGTCTGTACCACAATTGGCAGGTCAGCCACTTGGGTTCTACCAGGTTGTACCATTTTACTACTAGAATTTCAAGGCTCCCACCAAGGGGCTTTTATCTGTAGATGGGTGTAGAATTGTTGTGGAAGGATAGAAGCAAGTGACTTCCTATTTTGCCATCTTTCTTATGTCACTTGGATTCTGTAAAAATGCATTCTCTAATATATATATATATATATATTTATTTTTAAATTTTATTTTAAAGACGTGGGGTACAATTCAAGGTTAAGTATACAAATATTCATTATGCAGGAACCCTTGTTGATGAGGTGTCCCCCTCTTCCCCCAGTAGAGTCTCACCACTGCCAATTCTGCCCCATCCCCCAGGCAATTTCCTACTATTGACAATCCTTCAATCCTTTTCTTTTTTTTTTTTTTTTTTGAGTGGGAGTCTCACTCTGTCACCCAGACTGGAGTGCAGTGGCCGCTCCCAACCACTGCAACCTCAACCTGCTGGGCTCCGGTGATCCTTCCGTTCCGCCTCAGCCTTCCAAGTAACTGGAACTATAGGCACGAGCTACTACGCCCAGCTAATTTTTGATTTATTGTAGAGATGAGGTCTCGCCAAGTTGCCCAAGCAGGTCTTGAACCCGCGGGCTCAGGCAATCCACTCACCTCGGCCTCCCAAGGTGCGGGATTACAGGCTGAGGCATCGAGCCCGGCTAACAATCCTTTTCTTACAGTATTACAATAAATGTTCAAGGTTCGCTTATGAGTGAGAACATGTAATACTCAGTTCTTTGTTTCTGTGATAGATCACTCAGTATTATAGACTCTAGGTCCATCCAAGTTGCTGTGAGTTTCATAATTTTGTCCTTATTTATGACTGTGCAAAATTCCATTGTGTATAAGTACCATATATTTTTTATACAGTCCTCTTTCGGGTGGCAGCACAGTTGGTTACATGCTTTTGCTATTGTAAACAATGCTGAAATAAACATGTGTGTATAGGTATCTTTTTCATGGAGTGATTTGAGTTCCTCTGGGTATATTCCCAGTAGGGGGATTGAAGGGTCGTATGGAAAGTTGATTTTTAGACCTTTTAGGAATCACCAAACTATTTTCCACAGAGGTTGTACTACTTTACACTACAATCCACACTGTAGAACTGTTCCCTTTTCCCCACACCGTCTCCTGCATCAATTGTTTTTTGAGATATTGATGGCCATTCTGAGGGACGTTAGGTAATATCTCAATATGGGTTTTAATTCTCCTTTTTTTCTGGGTGTACTTTTTTTTTTTACTTTTTAAAAAAATTTTAAAGATGTAGGGTAGAATTCAGGGTTAGGTATACAAACATTGATTATGCAGGTACCCTTGTTGATGAGGGGTGCCCCGCCCTCTCCTAAGCAGTTTTCCTCAATTGCCTATTCCAGCCCCCATCCTCTAGCAGTTTCCCACTACTGTCAATCACTTTCTTATAGTATTATAATTGTTCAAGTTCCATTTATGAGTGAGAACATATGGTACTCTCTTATTTGTTTCTGTATTAGATCACTGAGTATGAGCGACTCTAAATCCATCCAAGTTCCTGTGAAGTCCATATGTTTGTCTTTCTTTATGGCTGCATAATATTCCATTCTGTATATGTCACACATTTTTTTATTCAGTCCAGCTTTGATGGGCAGCATGGTTGGTTCCATGTTTGCTACTGTGATAGAGCTGCAACAAACACACGTGTGCAGATATCTTTTTTTTGTAGAATGATTTGAATTCCTCCAGGTATATTCCCAGTGGGGGAAATGCTGGGTTATATGGAAAGTTGATTTCTAGTTCTTTAAGAAATCCCCACATTGTCTTCCAAAGAGGTTGCACTAATTTGCATTCCCACCAGCAGTGTAGATGCATTCCTTTTTCTCTGCATCCTTGCCAGCATGGTTGTTGTTTGTTTTGTTAATGATGGCCATTCTTACTGGGCTTAGGTGGTATCTCAATGTGGTTTTGATTTGCATTTCTTCAGTGATGAGTGGGTTGAGCACTTTTTCATGTATCTGTTGGCTGCTCGTATATCTTCTTTTGAGAAGTGTCTATTCATGTCTTTTGCCTACTTTTTAATGGGGCTGTTTTGTTTTGTTTTTTGTTTTTTTTGTTTTCCCTTTTTGGCGTGTTAGAGTTCCTTGTAGATCCTAGATGTTAGGTCTTTGTCAGATATACAGTTGGTAAATATTTTTTCCCATTCTGTGGGCTGTCTCCCTGCTCTCTTGATGGTTTCTTTTGCTTTGCAGAAGCTTATCAGTTTGATGATGTCCCACTTGTCTATCTTACTTCTTATGGTATGGGCATTTAGGGTTCTGATCTGGAATTGGTTGCCAGTTCTAATTTCCATAAGAGTGTCTCCTGTGTTTTCTAAGATTCCTATATTTTGAGGTTTTATGCATAGGTCTTTGATCCATTTAGAGTTAATTTTTATTTACGGTGATAAGTCAGGATCCTGTTTCAATCTTCTGTATGTGATCAGCCAGTTTTTCCCAGCACCATTTACTGAATATGTTCTCCTTTCCCCAGTAGTTTTTGTTGAAACTTTGTCAAAGATGGGTTGGTTGAGAAATTGAGACTTTGGTTCTGGAATCTCTGTCCTGTTCCATTGGTCCATGTGCCTGTTCTTGTACCAATACCACACTGTTTTGATTACTTAGCCTTATAGTAAAGTTTGAAGCCTGGAGTGTGATACCTCCTGCTTTGTTTCTTTTGCTAAGGATTGTTTTGGCTATTCATGGTCGTTTATGTTTCCGTATGAATTTCTGTATTGTCATTTCTAGGTCTGAGTAGGATGATTTTAGTAATTTAATGGTTAATGCGATGAATTTGTATATTGCCTATATTGTAGGATGGACATCTTAGCAATGTTGATTCTTCCTATCCATGAGCATGGAATATTTTTCCATTTGTTTGTGTCTTTTTGGATTTCTTTGAGCAGTGTTTTGTAGCTCTCATTGTAAAAGTCTCACTTCTCTGGTTTGGAAGATGCCAAGGTATTTTATTTATTTTTGTGACTATTGTTAATGGGATTGTGCTTTTAATTTGGGTCTCTGCCTGCTTGTTGGTGTATAGGAATGCAACTGTCTTTTGCATATTTATTTTGTAGCCTGAGAGTTTGCCAAAGTCCTTTGTCAGTGCAAGCAGATTTTTGACAGATTTTCTTGGATTTTCAAGGTATAGGATCATATCATCAGCAAAGAGGGAATGCTTGACTTCCTCTTTTCCTATTTGGATACCCCAAATTTCCTTCTCATGTCTAATTGCCTGAGTTAGGACTTTCAACACAATGTTGAACAAGAGCGGTGAGAATGGGCAGCCTTGCCTTGTTCCAATTTTCAGGGGAAATACTTCCAGTTTCTGTCCTTTAGCAATATGTTAGCTGTGGGTTTATCATAGATGACACTATCTTTAGGTGTGTTACTTCTATACCTAAGTGTTTAAGGATTTTATCAAGAATAGATGCTGGATTTTTTCAAAAGCTTTTTCTGCATATAATGATATAATCACGTGGCTCTTGTTTTTACATCTGCTTGTATATTTAATTACATTTTTGGTCTTGTAAATGTTGAATCAGCCTTGCATTCAAGGACAAAGCCTACTTGGCCATGGTGAATGATTTCTGAGCTGCATTTTTAGATCCAATTTGCGAGGTCTTGTTAAGGATTTTTATATATGTTCAAGGGATATTGGCCTGTAGTTCTCTTTTTTGGTTGGATCTTTACCTGGTTTGGATATCAGTGCGATTTTAATTTGTAAAATGATTTGGGGAGAATATCATCTTTCTCAATTGCCTGGAATACTTTCTATAGGACTGGTATCAGCTCCTCCTTGTACGTTTTGTAGAATTCTGCTGGAAAGTCATTCGGTTCAGGGCTTTTTTTGTAGGTAGTTTTCATATGACCGAGTCAGTTTCCTGGGTAGTTTTTGGTCTATTTAGTGGCTCAATGTTTTCTTGTTTCAACCTGGGGAGGTTGTGTGTTGTCAGAAAGTCCTCCATTTCATATAGGTTATTGGGTTTGTTTCTATATAGGTGTACATAGTAATCGCTGATAATCTTTTGTATTTCTTTGGGGTTGTTGTGATTTGATCTTTTGTATTTCTGATTGTGTTTATTTGGGATTTTTCATACTTTTTCTTGGTCATTCTGGCTAGGGGTCCATCAATTTTGTTAGTTCTTTCAAAGTATCAGCTTTTGTTTTG
Organism: Tarsius wallacei; assembly: GCA_963574415.1. Classification (NCBI taxonomy): domain Eukaryota; kingdom Metazoa; phylum Chordata; class Mammalia; order Primates; family Tarsiidae; genus Tarsius; species Tarsius wallacei. The sequence continues at coordinate 27,210 of CAUYQG010185944.1, forward strand.
TTGATGTTTTCTATGATATTTTTATCTTCTATAACCCATATTTGGGTTTTTATTTTGATGATTTGGATTCTTCAGCTAACGTTGGGATTTTGATGGTCTTTTCTTTTCAGCTCCCTTAGGTGATTTGTTAGGCTTGCTACTTGTGATCTTTCCATTTTCTTGATATGTGCTCATAGAGATATACATTCCCCTCTTAGAACTGTTTTCATAGCATCCCACAGATTTTCTTAGGATGTTATTTCATTTTCATTTGTTCCCAGAAATTTTTTAATTTCTGCTTTTATTTCAGTGTTGACCCAGTATTTGTTCAGCATCATGCTGTTTAGTGTCCATGTCTTTGTGGGCTTTGGGGAAATTTTGTTGGTGTTGATATTTATTCTTATTCCACTGTGATCTGAGAAGGTACATGGCAATATTTCAATCTTATGGAATTTGTTTATGCTTGATTTAGGGCCAAGGATGTAGTGATCTTGTAGTACGTTCCATGTGATGATGAGTAGAATATATATTCTGTGGTTGTTGTGTGGAATAATCTGTAGGTATCTTTTAAGTCCATTTGGTCAAGTGTCAAGTTTAGGTTCTGGATCTCCTTGTTGATTTTTTGCCCAGATGATCTATCTAGGGCTGTTAGTGGACTATTCAAGTCCCCTGCTATAATAGTGTTAGAGTCAATATCTGTTTTTAGTTTACTTAGTAGTTCCTTTATAAATGCTGGTGCTCCTGTGTTGGGTGCATATTTGTTTAGGATGGATATTTCTTGTTGATGGATTGAACATTTTATCATTGTGCAGTGTCCTTTTGTATCTTTTTAAAATTTTTGATTGTTTAAAGTTTCTTTTGTCTGATATTAAGATTGTGATTCCTGCCTTCTTTTGTGATCGATTTGCCTGGAATCTCATTTTCCATCCTTTAACTTTAAGACTGGGTCCATCCCTTGTGGTGAGGTGAGTTTCCTGGATGCAGCAAATAATTGGGTCATGGTTTTTTATACAGTTTGCCATTATACGTCTTTTCAATGGTGCTTTTAGTCCATTCACATTCAGACTGATTTTTGAAATGTGATTGTTTATCCCTGTCATGTAGTTCTTATAAAAAGTATTTTTCTTTTTTTGCTTGTTTTCTTTTGGCTTTGGCGTTGATGTATGTATGTTTATTTCAAGTTTCTTTTTGCACTGAATTCTCTGTTGATTCTGTGCTCTGCTGTTCTCTTGGGAAGTGTGTGTTCATTCTCTTTTCTTTCTTTCTTTCTTTCTTTCTTTCTTCTGTGTTTAATACCTTTTTAAGTGTCTCCTGTAGAGCTTGTCTGGAAGCTGCAGAATCTCTTAGGGATTGGATATCTGGGAAAGACATTAATTCTCCATCACTGATGAAGCTGAACTTGACTGTGTAGGAAATTCTTGGTTGAAATGGTTTATCTTTGATGATTTTAGGTCTTCACTCCCTTCTTGCTTGTAGTGTTTCTGCCGACAGGTCAGCTGCTATTCTGATTGGTTTTCCCCGGTAAGTAGTTTGACCTTTGTCTCTTACTGCCTTTAGGACTTTTTCTTTTGTGCCTACTTTGTGTAGGCAAATTGCTATGTGTCTAGTGGGGGGTCTTCTCATTTGGTGTCTTGTGGGGATTCTCTGTATCTCTTCTGCTTGGCTGGTCACATCTCTGGTGAGATGGGGAAAGTTTTATTGGATAACCTCCTAGAATACTTGCTCCAAAGTGTTCTCCATTTCCCTTTCTTCTCCTGGGATGCTATTTTCAGCCTCTTGATATAATTTTTGTAGGCTTTGTTCTTTCTTTATTAGTCTTCTTTCTATATTTTTTACAGATCAGGTTAATTCCATGTTCTAGTCTTTAAGTTTTGAGATTCTTTCTTCAGCTAGATTAATTCTGCTTTTTATGCTTGTCATCTTGTTATTTATTTCCTGGATGAAATATTTTATTTTCAACATCTCTGTTACAAGATTTTTCAGTGTTGCATCTTGTCTTTCTTGAGTCTTATTCACTCTTTGCCTCCATTCCCTAATCTCAGTTGTAATCTGGGGCCAGTTGTTGATGACTTCCATTGTTTGGGCTCTAAGGTCTGATTTTTCAGTAGTTTTCTCTTTGTTGCACTTGAAATTGCTTGTGGTCTTCCTTTAGTTTTTCCTCATTTGTGACAGATCTCTTGTTATTCTCTTTAGTTCTGTTATTCAGTGTCAGTGGGAGAGGTTTTCCCTTCTGATATTTGCTCAGCCCTCTATTCTTCCCTGATCTGGGCTCTGGATTTATTCTATTTTGAAAAAGACTGTGGGTGGGATGCTCTAGTGTCTCTTGTTTTTGAAAGTCAAATAAAGTAGGGGATGGGGTGTTAGGATTCAGAAACTACTTGCAAATTATAACATTCACTGATTGTGGTATGTATTCCCTGCGACCCATTCCCCACCACCAATCTATACGATGATGTGAAGCAGAAACCAATGCAAAAAACAATTGAACACACACACACAGACATACACACACAACCCAAAACAAATTGGAATAACAACAAAGTGAAACAAAACAAACAACAACTACAGAAAACCAAGAATCTGAACGCACACAAACATGCCTAGCACAAAGTGAATGAAGTAAAACAGAAAGACCGGAAAAAAAAGGAATTCAGATTGAACCCTCACACATACATAGACACAAACTTTAAACTATAAAAATAAAAAATAATAAAAAACAGAAGAACAAAAGACCAAAAACAAACCAACAGCAACAACAAAATTGAAAATTGAACACTCAGTCATTCAAATACTTACATGAACAGAAAACAACAAACAAAAGAAGAAAGAAATAGATAAAGAAAAGAAAAAAGTTGAGGGGATGTAGATCAAACCCTCCCAAACTCATTCATGCACATAGGAAAAATATTTTTAAAATAGACAAACTAACAAAAAGGCAAAAAATTTTTAAAAATTAAATAATAATAATTAAAAAAAAAAACTCTGTCCTCCTGTGGCAGGCCCTGTAATTGTTCTTTAATCTGGCCTGTCCTGCATAGTTTCCAACTCTTTCACTCTCTCTCCAGTGTCCAGAGCAGGGAAGGAACAGGGACAGTGGAGGTGGGTGGAGCTGCAGTCCTCCCCTCCCACTCTCATATGGTCAGGGAGACCTGCTCTGGTAGGGAAGTGTGGGATTATCTGTTTCCCATGTATGTACTTGCAGAGGATGCCAGCCAGCCCTATCCTGGAATGGAGTTCTCCCATTGTGACTGATGTCCAGGCTCCACTTGGGTTTGTCCCTCTTAGTCATGGCTCAGCTGTGTGGGTCTGACATTCAGAGGATCGCTGGGGAGGAGGGAGTTTGGGTCAGCCCTGGACTCACCACTGATCTCTTTGGAGCTCTCCCTCATCCTTTTCTTGTCACATCCTTTGTCCTGTGGCTATATCAGGGTAGGAGGTGAGATACCTGGGACTCAGCACTCTTCAGGTCCCTCTGAAGTTTGTGCTTTCAGGGTATTCCTTCTGTGTCATGATCAGCCCCTGAGTAGTTGATCCACCAGTCATAGAGATTGTGTCTTTTGCTCCATGGTGAGCACGTTGGAGCATCTTCCTGCCCCACCTTCAGGATGCTGGTAGGGTGCCTCTCTTGTCCTCTTTGGTGGGACCCTGCCTTTGAGTTCCCTCTGCAGTCCCTGCTGCCAGTGCCTGGCCCAGCGCTGAAGTGATGAGGCAAACCCTGGAGCCAGCAGTCTCTTCTGCTGCAGTAGTGAGGCATAACCTTGGGTGGTAGCTTCTCCCTGTTGTTTCTTCACCAGGAACTTTTGTCTGTTTTTAAAAAAATGGTGCTTGACTTCTGCAACCTGGGAAGAGCCAGGGACCAAGCAGAGAAACTGCAGCACCAGCTGTTGCACCAGTGCCCTGGCCACTTGCTCACGAGCCTCTACTTAGTCAGTCTCTTCCAGTGTTTTCTTCCCAGGAAGGGTTTTGCTGATTTAAAAAAAATGGTGCTCGACTTCTGCATCCTGGGAATCACTTGAGTCCAAGCCCAGCAGCTATGGCACCAGTCTCTGTGCCAGGACAGCCCTGGCCACTAGCTCCCTAGCCCTCATTCAGTCAGCCACTCACATGCCTACTCACTCACCAAGCATGTTCACAAAATTTTCCATTCATTCACTCACTCACACCAGGGCTTGCATAGTCCGAATGGCTTGGCTGTCATCTTTCAACACCCTCTCAGTGTGGTTTTGATTTGAGTTTCTTTGATTACTAGTGATGCTGAGCATTTTTTAATATATCTGTTGACTGCTCCTATGTTTTCTTTTGAGAAATGCCTATTCATATCTTTTACACACTTTGTAATGGTGCTTTTTGTTTTTTTTTTCTTTGCAGCATGCATGAATTCCTTGTAGATCCTAAATGTTAGGCCTTTGTCAGGTATACAGGTGGCAAATATTATTTTCCAGTCCATGGACCATCTACCTGCTCTCTTGATGGTTTATTTGGCTTTGCAGAAGTTTGTCAGTTTGATGAGATACCACTTGTCTATCTTATCTCTTGTGTCTTGGACTCTTGGGGTTTTGATCAGGAATTGGTTGCCAGTTCCATTTTCCAAAGGGTGTCCTCCTTCATTTTCCTAAGATTCTTACAGTTTTAAGTTTTATGTTTAGGTCTTTGATGCATTTAAAGTTGACGTTTGTGTATGGTGAGAGTTAAGGGTCTTGTTTTAACCTTCTGCATGTAGTTATCCAGTTTTCCCAGCACCATTTACTGAATAGGTTCTCCTCTTCCCAGTAGGTGGTGGGTGGAGGCTTTGTCCAATATGAGTACACACCAACAACAAGCAAACAGAAACCCAAGTAAAAAGCACAATCTCATTCACAATCGCCACACACACAAAAAAATGAAATGTCTTAGCATCTTCCTAACCAGAGACGTGAAAGACCTTTACCACAAAAACTACAAAACACTGCTCAAAGAAATCAAAGATGACACAAACAAATGGAATAAATGCTCATGAATTGGAAAAATCAACATTGTTAAGATGTTCTTTCTACCCAAGATAGTCTACAGATTTAATGTAATACCCACTAAATTACCAGCAGCATTCTTCTCAGACCTGGAAATGACAATACAGGAATTTGTGTGGAAACATAAATGACCACGGATAGCCAAAACAATCCTCAACAACAACAACAACAGCAACAACAACAGCAAACCAAAGCAGGAGGTACCATACTCCCAGATTTTAAACTTTATTATAAAGCTACAATAATCAAAACACCCTGGTATTGGTACAAGAACAGGGATATAGACCAATGGAACAAGATAGAGGTTCTAGAAGCAAAATCCCAATTTCTCAACTGACTCATCTTCAATAAGTGCATTCTTTACTGAATCCCTTCCTCTCCCTTTTCTGTCTCCTTTCCTGACTTCTATACTGAGTGTTTCCAGGAATCATTTTCCAAATAAGCTACTTGCGTTTGTATATTTGTCCACAAGATTAGCTTCTGAAGGAGCCCAAACTGAGAAAATTACTATTGAAACTTGCCATAGTAAGCAGATTCTCAGGATAGAATTCTGCAATTGAATCACGTCACTCCCTGACCAGAAGGCTATAAGAAGAACATTGTGTAATAAGTTACAGCATGCTGTTATACTACAATTAAAATGACTCACACTTGGTACTAGTGAAGTAAGAAATACCGGCTTATGCAATGTCTTTTGCATTTGAAAGGTATGAGGGCAATGGTGATAGTAAGGACTGAGCATTTTTTAGGTTGTTGAATGCCATTCATTGAAGCACAATTGGAAGAAAAGACAACCTAGGGTATGGTGTAAAAGCCAGAACCAGTCCTCTACCCCACTCCATCATGTTTAAAGAAACTTTTATCTTTTGCAGCAGAGGAATGACTACATTTAAAATATAACCAGTCCTTCAATTGAAGAAGTTGTATTTCCCATCTCTCTATAATTTGGTTCTGCTGAACTATGGGTTGGTTGTTGGAGTAGTGGAGGGGCTATACCTACCATGGGGCATGAAAAGAATTTCACTAATTTAGATATGGCTTTTGTCTGGTCAGTTTGAAAATCTTATGATAGCAGAAAAAAAGCTACTTCTCCCCAGTGTGGGGGTTATAGGTTCTTGACCCCCTAAACAATTACTAAAAAAAAAATCACTGACTTGAGGTAGATTGATTAAGGAAAAAAGATGTCCAGATATATTTAATGTATATACATGGAAGCCTTCAGAATGAAGCTCCCAAAACAATAAGACACAGAAGCTTATATACCATCCTGAGGCCACTGGGAAAAAAATGCAGATTTAAATCATGGGTCAAAACAGGTTATGCTGGGAAATCAGGTTTAGTGGCAAGGGAGATTATGACAAAGAGAAAGGAAAAAAAGCTTGACCAGCAAAGGTGGCATTGTTTTGTAGATGAAGCTTTCTTTAGAGAGAATAGATGTAAATGTTTATTTTCAGACTTCTAAAGATGTCAGACATTCAATATCTTCTGGATTCTGGAAAGGCATAGGAAGGGGAAGTAGGGATGCATTAATGGAGATATATACAGACACAAATGTTTCATCTTCTCAGTCTACCAACCCTGAGGAAGCCATTTCAAAAATATGTCAAATAAATATATTTCGGGGTAAAATATTTCATTCCTTTCCCTGGCATGAATTACCTTCCCTGGAATAAGTTACCTTGGTTTCCAGGAAGAGGAGATAATATATCTGACCTATGAATGAGCTTATTTGTAACTCAGGGATTCATCAAGATGCTTTAGATGTGTTCCTGTCTGGTGATAACTGTAGGCAAAAAATTGCATCAGTCATGCCCTAATAGGAGTAAGGTAACTGGGAGCTCAGACTCCTCAGGGATGTGAGTTTTGGTTACGTCACTAGACAAACAACCTAAGGCAACAGAAGTGGTGGTCAAGGGTGAGGAGAATTTAGAATATAGAGGGGGATATCTAGATCTAATTTATATAATAGAAGAGATACATGATTTTTATCATACATGGCCTTGGTAACAACTACAGTTCTGGGAATGTAGCTTGTTACATGAACTCTTCAGTTAGAGTCCATTATTTTTGAAGAAATCGTGGTTAGCCACTACCTTGAATAATCAATGACATGATGGAATAAAGTTAGCATGAATGGAAGTGAATGCTGCAGCCTCTTTTATTCTTTTCAAATATGTCGGCCTTTCATCCAAATGTCAGCCCTTGTCTTAAATTACTTCAGGACTTTTTCTTACTTGGGGAACCTAATCTGTTATCCACTGGTGAGGCTATAAGTAAATATTTACCATACTCCCTTGAACCATGAGGAATGCTCATAGACTTCTGGAGGTTGGTAGACAAATACCCTAACACCTTCACTCCTCGTTGGGTGGGAAATGCTACATGTTTTATGCTGATTTATAGAGATTTATAGTAGAATTTAAGAATAGTTTCCTATGGTAGCAGCTAATTTGGTAACTGTGGTAGGCAGAATAGTGAGTCCTACCCCCACCCCACACACACACCAAAAATATACATATCCTAAAAATTTAAAGTATTCAATATAGGATATATTACTACATGAGTTTTCCATTGTTGCTATGATATACTACCTTCAACTTGAGTGTCTTTAAACATAACAAATTTATTATCTTAATATTCTGGAGAACTGTAGGCTAAAATGTATCTCACATAAGTCTAAAATCAAGGTGTCAGCAGGGCTACATTCCCTATGGAGGGGCTATTGGAAAACCTGTTTTCTTTACCTTTTCTAGTTTCTTTCTTTCTTTTTTTTTTTGAGTTGGAGTCTCAATGTCGCCCAGACTGGAGTGCAGTGGCCGCTCCCAGCCACCGCAGCCTGGACCTGTTGGGCTCCGGCGATCCTTCCGCCTCAGCCTTCCGAGTAGCCGGAATTACAGACGTATGCTACCACCTTTTCTAGTTTCTACAAGCTGCTTGTATTTCTTGTCTCATGGCCCTCTTTCAACAATCACATTCCTCCAACCTCTTTTTATTTTTATGTCTGGTTTTATAGCTATTTCTCCATGTCTACATGGCTAAATGGAATCTAACTCAGTTAGAAAAAAAAGAAAGAAAGAAAATAATGTTATGATTATGAGGTTGCTGTTTTAACTTACCTGTTAGGTTTATTGTCCAGTACTGCTTTTGGCTCTCATTGCTATGACTATTTGGCAATAGTACTGGTTTTTCAATTTAAATAAAGTCAATGAATTTATACCACCCTTGTCTCAGTGATCATTCTTTTGGCAGATGGCTTGAATGACTTGATATACGCTTGAGAAATTAAGGTAAATTTGTTTCCGACTGGTGACTTTGTTGGCACTGAAATGAAACAGCCCCAAGTCTGGATAGAGAGTTGCAAAATCCTCTTAAACCTCTTAAAGTGAAAACAAAATGTCATTTTTATATTGTTAGTGAATGCAATGTAGGACTTTTCAAAATCAGACATAATCTTCTAAATGTATGACTTTTACCTCTTATTTACCAATTGTTAATGATATGTAAGGATATTTATTATTGTTGTTCATGCAACCTACACTTATTTCTACAACTTTAACAAGGTCAGAATTTCTCACAGGAGATGACATCTTAAAGTTATCCATATGGCGTTGTTATAATACCAGAGCACCAACTTTTTTTTCCTTTGTGTAGAACAAAATTGAGTGCTTGATTTGTGCTAAATTATTATGAGAAAATGCATATTCATTAGAAAGCCTTGTATGACTTTCCATCTCCATCACTGCCCCATATCATAGAGCTCACTGGAGATATTGCCACTGTGTAGAACTTTACTGCTGTATACCATGGAAGAACATAATTGACCTAAGTCTGTCTATCTATTGGTTACTGTGATCATGAGCATTAGATGTGGGCAATGGAGACTGGGGATCTCATGTATGAAGCAGAGGAATGAGGTAGAAAGAAAAGTGGTGAAATAAGAGAAAGCAGTTCACTTTAAATGTTTTATCTTTACTTGTAGTTGAGGAACTTGTTTTAAGAGTCAATTATAGTGAATGGAAACTATTCTGGAGTGGTAATCAAGGTTTATCCTTTCAGAAATTATTTTTCCACTCTATTTCTTAGTTTCTTTATCCACAAGTGATGAATTTGTATGATATAATTGGTCATTTATCACTCAGTAATAAGAATATACTTTCTTTTATAAGGCCAAATACAAATTTAAATCAGATGTTTAATTCTTCTCAACTTAGAGCTTGGACTTTAGAAAAATTGTAAGTTCTTTTTTTGTCTCTGAAAGGTGTGCAAGTACTTTTAAAAGAGAAATAAGTGTCTAGACATCTTTGAGACCCAGAAATGACCTTATCAGGTACCTGGGGCTATCTCATTAAAATATAATCATCAAGGAACAGAATGCCCCTATATTTAGTCTTTATGGAATGGTAAGAATTTAACTTTTTGGACCCCTTGCTCCAAGTTGCAAAACTACCTTTTGTCCTATAGATATGAGAAATGTATTTTTCCTTTGGTTAAAGCCAATTAGCTAGCACAGATGGTCACTCCAACTGCCAAATGAATTCAGAATGAACTACGTGTGACAAACGGCGTTAAGTTCTCTTACTTGAATTAGTTATTGTCCATTTTGAGAACATGTATGTAGTGGACTTTATCTGCTTGGCTATGTAAAAGAATGAGATTTCATCCTCTACTTGCAATCTCTTAACAGATTGTCTGCTATATGCTTCACATTCTGGTCTTAATGATTATTCAGTAATAAACTGTCTTCTTTCTTCTCTACCTTCATGGAGAGGTTTCTGAGTTGTGAAAAGATTTTGCTTTTTATATTTCTCCCCCTCCCAAACCTTAATATATTCTATAATCATTTAAAAACAATCTTGATGATCAAAGTATATTGACTTTTGTAGAGAATTTTGGAAGTGTCGGATAAATCTATAAATAATCATATATTTGTTTTTTAAATATTGAACTCAGAAAAGAAAAAAGTCAGAGAAAAAAAAGTCACAACGCTTCCCAAGTCTTTTCTTTTATGTTGTCCTCCAGGTTCCCTAGAAGAGATGTATACACTCATTTCTGCTCTCAGTCTTACTGTTTCTTACAGCCAGAAGGAGGCATTTTACAAGGTAAAAACAATAATTGTAAATTAGTCTTTGTAAAAGTACTTATTGCTTACCAAATCCTCCCTTGTCAGTCCATATTATCGAAACCTTCATGTTGCAATGTCATTTTTAGAGGGAAAGAGCATTTACAATGTATTTTTATATATTTTATTTGTAAAATGAGTATACTACAATTATTTTTATTGCAAAATGCTTAAAATGTAAGCCAGTCATGACTTTTGTAATGGCTTTCTCATATAATTTATGAAGGAAACAAAAACTAGAATGTCAAGAGATTGTCCAAGACTGCAGAGAAAGGCTTCAAATGTAGAACTCTTAGCAAAATGAAGTTTCTAGTCATGAAAATCTATTTTAAAAATAACTCTATAGCACAAGAGGTAATTATGAATATGCCAGTCAAGTAATTATCTCAACTTGCCAAATGTAGGAAAGGAGGGAATACTATCAAATTATAAGTTCGTTGGGAGTGCTTCATGAGTGAGGTGTTATTTTTAAAATTTTCTGAAGTACTTTGAGTTTTTGATATTTTATAGACTATGAAGAACAAATCATTTTCACAATCATTTGTGAAATGATGATTTATTAATTGTTCTTGAGATAACATAGCCCCTCTTAGTTTGGGTCACCTTGAAAGATACATTGGTTTTGGCTGAACAAACCTATGAGAACCACAGATGCTACAGTTACATTAGCTGTGTTTCTTCAGTTTAATTTGCTTTTTAAATCCACAAAATGCTTTCAGTTGGTGGTAGCAACCATACTCTCTCTATAATTAGAATGTTATTAGCCTTAAAAGACATATCTGAGGGCTGGTTTTTTTTTTTCCACTGCAACTTTAGGCATACCAGCCCCGACAAATTTCCTCTGAGCTTTCTCTCTAGAGACTTAGAATCTGTGGCTTTTAAAAGATTTAAATTAGTCACAGGGAACCAGTAGTAGCTGCACTGCAAGATTTTGCTTATTCTTAGTCTTTAACTAATTGTCCTATTTAAATGGAAGCCAACTTAAAAAAATCAATAGTCACTTTGTTCAGACGTTGGGTGAATTGTGAAAACTCCACTTTGGATACCACTTTGCAATTCAACAAAGGATAATACCATTTTTTAACCACATCTTTTTTTTTCCAAAACTCTAAATGTACAGCCTGTGAAGTCCTGTGATATTTAGTCTCAAACAAATATTACATTTAATCTTCGTTTGTAATCAGCTTAATGGTTGGGAGAAACAAAACAGCCACCTTGCAGGATTTCTAAACGCCAAGCATTATGTCTCACTGTCAATAACACATTATTGCTTTGAATGGAAAAGAAATTCAAGACAATTGATGCCTCAGCTGTTGAGGATGCAGAGGAAGCATCAGGTGATAGAAAGTTGCTTGCTCAGTAAAATAACACCATGCTGAGGAGTTCAACCACAAGAAACTCACTCTAAAAGTCCTGCTTCAGTGGACTAAACCATGCTGTTAAGGACTCATTTCAGATAAAATAAAATTCCTAAATGACTAGATTGCAGATCTTTAGAAGTTCGCATTTTTTATTGTACTGGATGTCTAATCCTATAATGTTGATTTATAGCTCAGTGGTAGTTGAAAAATATTTTGACGAATTATTTGACATGCCCTTTGTCAAAAGATAGAAACAATGTCCCCTTCTCTTGAAACTAGGTAAGCCTTTTTGTCAGCTTTAACAAATAGAATATAGTAGAAATGATGCTGAGTGTCTTCTGGGAGTGGGTTAGAAAGGGCCACGTAGGAAGATTTTACTGGTCTCTCTTGGAGTGTTTGCTCTTACAGTCTTTGGTCCTCATGTGGGACATCGAGCTACCTTGAGGCTGCATGGAAAGACCACAGGGTGAGAACACATAGAGACAGAGGGGTGCTAGAGATGCCTCAGTAATCTTTGCCCCCAGCTATTTGTTTTTTTTCAGGCAAGGTACCAGAAATATAAGTAGAAAAGTTTTAACATGGTCACAGCCCCAGCCACTTGTTTACTACAACTGTTCGAGTCATCTAGAGTTAGTTAGAAGTACCTAGCTGAGTCCTGTTAGCCAGCAGAATTGTGCACAAAATAACTGATTGCTACTGAACCACTGTCTTGGGGTGCATTTTTATACAGCAATAGATAACTGGAAAAGTTTCATTGTACACTTAGTAGTAGGTTTACAGGCAAAAAATATCTGGTTACCTAAACACATCTGTCACTCTTTAACAATAGGAGTTTCTCATGTATTATACAAACACATTTCCTTACATGATTTTTTACTCTATATCTCTTTTACATAACTTCAGATATTATGTTAAGCCTAAGTTGAAGAATTGAAAATGCCAGAAAATAAACACAAATTATGATATAAAATACTGTTAAACTAGTACAAGTAAATAGATGAAATGCAATTTGGCAGGTGTTTCGCTAATCTTTTTCTTCTTTGTTTAATGTGAGATACACTAAAACATTCAGTCATTTGTTCAAATATGAACTTCTATGGGTCTTAACAAGTATTTGTGTGATTTGTTTTTAGGTAGATAAAACTCTTAGTGACATTTAGAGAATAGGACCTTGTTTATTCTTAGATTTCTCCTTTCTACAGATTAAATGTGATATATTATTTTAATGTTCCAGGTATCCCCCTGGAAAAAGAACAGTCTCGTTTACTTTTTGCCATAAAAGTAATGGATTCTCCAAGCTCAGTCTTCCCTACTGCAAACCGTGTGTGTGCAAGCTTTAGCTAGCTTTTCTTGTCACTATGTAGAATTGGGGACTCAGTGAGACAATGCAACTGTGCTGATAATTCTTCTATCGTTTTTGCTATAATAAAGTTCCTTTCTATGAAAAAAAAGATTGAAAGATACTTTACAAACATGAGAATAACAGATTTCAAAAAAACATTACTTTTAAGAAACTCTTTAAAAAGGGAAGTCACCTAAAATTTTTATAATTTTTATGTCACTCTTAATGTCGTCAACTTAACATTCATTTTTGCCTTGAAATTTATCTTCTAATATGCACAGGTATGTGTGAATTTTTAATTGGGATAAAAATCAGATTGTCCATACAGTTTATAGCTTAGAAAATACATAAGTATATTTGTTAATGCGTGTCTATATTTTATCTGCTTTGGCTACGATTTAAAGTCACATTCTATGAAAGACTAAGTAAAACTACTTGCATCTCAGAGTGAAGTTAACATATGGCCTTCATAAAGCAGGAGTTTAAGTCCTTGGAATCTGTATTTACAGTCTTTTCTCTAAATCCATGTTTGTTCTCTACCTTATTGTTTTTTCTTCTTTTGAACAATTTTAATTTAAGCTATCCTTATATTTCTTTTTGTTTTTCTTTTTCAAATTCTGTCTTACGTGATGGAACATTGGATCAATTAGAATATAATGACTAGATTAACGTCAGGAAAAAAAATCTAAAACTATCAGTAGATTTAAACAACAATATTTATCTTTCATACTACATGGTCGTATACTGGGTCACCAGTATTTCTTTCAGGTCCTCTATGTGCCAGGCTGATAGAGAAAGAAAATATACAACATTGTTGATTGTCCTGATAGAGGTAAGAACTCTGGAAGATCTTGTATTGACAATTAAATGTTCTATATCATGTCTCTTTATTGGCTAACACTAAAGGCTCAACTCTATCACCAGAAAGACAACAAGTACAAACTTTTCATGTGTCCTTAAGTCTTTGGCTAATGGCATTAATGATGACCATAGGAATAAAGCAGTACAATAACACAATTGTACATTTTCAGTGTTTTAATGTCATAGACATACACCATAGAGTTCATTCCACAAACATATATTAAACGTATGTAACATTCAAAGTAAAATTTTAAATATGATGTAATATAAATTAATAAGACATTGTTCCTCAGATTACTCACAATGTGATTAAATTGACATGCTGAAAACAATATGATAAAATGACAACTGTGTGGTAAAGCTGTGCAGAATGTGTGATGAAAGCACAGGGGAATGGAACACTTAATTCTGGCTAGAAGAGGTGAAGATGGCTTTGCAAGTTGTTCTAGGAATCTTTCATTTCAAAACTTAACTCTATAATTAATCTTGAAGAAAATGTCATATTTTAAAAAGTAATCCTCATGATTTACAAAATGGTAATCTTGGAGGTTTCTCAAAAAACTAACAAAAGAGCCACCATTTATCCCAGCAATCCCACTTCTGGGAATATACTCAAAGGAACATAAATCATTCTACCAAAAAGACACCTACACTCTTATGTTTACTGAAGAAATATTCACAATAACAAAAACATGGAACCAATCCAGATGCCCATTTAAGGTGAAATGGTTTTGGAAAATTTGGTATATACACCCTGGAATACTGTGCAGCCATAAAGAAGGACAAAACCATGATCTTTTTTTTTTTTTTTTTTTTTTACTAGCCAGGCGTGGTAGCGCGTGCCTGTAGTTCCAGCCACCAAAACCATGATCTTTGCAGCAATATGAATGCAGTTGTGACATATCATTCCAAGTGAGTCATCACAGAAACAAAAAAATTAATATTGCATGTTCTCCCCCACAAGTGGGTGCTAAACACTGGACACAAATGGGCACAAGAATGTGACAACAGACACATGGTCACTACTAAAGGAGGAAGGGAGGGAGAGAGGGGAGATAAGAGATACAAAACCACACATTGAGTACCATGCTTATCTGAGGGTAGTGGAGTCATGCGTCTCAGAGGCTCAAACCTCACTTTTATGCAACATACTTATGTAACAAATCCTCACTTGTATCTCATGATTCTAAAATTTAAAAAAAATTAAGTTCTATTTTAAATTTTATTTTTCTAAAGCCTATGAAGTTTAACTATTTGTTGCTTCCATTTTAATGAAATATTATTAGAGAATAAGTGCAGCATAACAAATTTTATACATTAATTATCTTAAAAACAAAAATGTAAAAGATATCATTGCCTGCAAAATGTGTACAACCTTTAAATCAAGTTAAAAATACCAATGAATGATAGTTAGCAGTCACCAATTGCCAGGCACTGTGATAGAACACTCTTTGCCACACTGTCCCCAACCACATGCATCATATTTAAAACTACCCTTAGAGATAAACACTTTCTTCTTTCACTCTTTTTTAAAAAATATAATGCAACTGAAATCCAGAGAGTTCAAGTGACATGTATGAGGTTTCCCTATTATTAAACGGTAAAGTGACTATCTGAAATAACCTCTGACATCAGAACATGGATTCTTAACCCTTACTCTACTATACATTACAGAATTTATGCAAGCTTCACAGAATTGAATTAGAAAGAATAAATGTATATTAGTAAATGGTATGTACTTTTAATGGATACCTGTTAAAAATAATAATCTCACTTTGCCCAAATTGATTTTTAACACAATTGAGTTATATTAAGTAGGACAATCAGTTGACTCATTATCGAAAAACCAATAGATTAAAACCCACGATTTAACAATGTTGTAATATATACATGTTAGTTCAAATGCATTCTATTGTAACTAAAGGGTCTCATGAAAGCATAATGACATTTGTGGGTAATAAAGTCATGAAAAAGAGTTATCAAATTAAATTGGAGCATATTGTAACCATTGACTTTCTTAGAGGATTTAATAGATGTAAGATATTAAGTATCAAATAAAGGAAATGGAAAATATATTTCCTACATGGTGAAGGGGGAGATAAATTTGTATTTCTTATGTTTCTTTTATATAAGGATGAAATTTCCTCACTAACAAAGCACAAAATGCAACTTATCATAATTTTGGGGGTGAATACTGTTCCATTTTATGCTCACTTTTCTGATTAAGAATATGTGATTAATCTATCAAAAGAAGTCCAGCCTGAATTTAAAATATCCTATGGTCTGTTTCATTTTACTCTTCAACTATACCAGGTAAGAAAGCTCTAGTGATCAGATCACAAATCAATAACTCTAAGCACTTTATCTTTTCACCTGTCTAAGTAGGATGCAATGATGACTAAAGATGGTTTGTTTTCTACAAGTTAATTTTAAACTCAAACCATAATGTTGCCCTGCCAAGATGATAAATATTGAGTGCCTCATAAATGATTAAAGAAGGTGTAATGTTTTGAAAAATTGAATAGCAAAAAATTTGTTTCCTTTCACTCATTCATAAGCAGCATGAGGCATTAATTTGAAAAGGCACAGGTCTTGAACTTCAGCACGTGGTGGCTGGTGAAAAAATACATAATGAAGTTAAACAGATATAATTTTTACTTAAAGGAATTTTGTATCCATGCCAGAATTTTTTTCCACTTCGATTTATTTGTAGTGTTTTTGTGAAGGTTGTTCATACTGGATAATGTACTCCATGGTCTTGAAATTCCTTAGATATCAAACTTGACCGCTGTGACCCTTACTATCAACTTAATTGGCAAGAACCGTGGAGGAATGCCATTGGTACTGCTTCATTGCTCTGTATTAAATACAGCATGATCTTCTCCAAAATATCATATATAAATGATCCCTTTTTATCCATTGTAGGCTGTTAATGTATTCTTTGTTACCAATCCATTAATTGCAACATCACTGAAGCAAATATATATATTATTAGAGAACAAATGCAGCATATCAAATTTTATACATTAAAGATCTTAAGAATAAAAATTATAAACTTCTTTGGGAAGGTGACAGCTCAGGTTGCTGGAAAAAGAAATAAAAATGCAGAGCACTGATTAGTTTCCTGTTATAATAGTAGGCAGTATTTCTCTCTTGACCTTCCCTTGGGAACAATAACTTTGCATATTACTCCACAACATCCATTGTACCTTCTCCAGTTAAATTTCTGATAGGTAAGAGAAATTTCTACTCCTGCTCAAATTATAGCCCTTATAATGAACAGTTGATATATTTCCTTGTATACATTTGTGTGGCACCGTTTCCATAAACAAGAACAATATATGTGTATATATATGCACACATATTTAGCTAATAATATATACATTTGCCGGGCTTGGTGGCTCAGCCTGTAATCACGCGCCTTGGGAGGCTGAGGTGAGTGGATTGCCTGAGTCTGCGGGTTCGAGACCCGCCTGGGCAGGCGAAACCTCATCTCTACAATAAATAAAAAAAATTATCCAGGCGTGGTAGCGCGCGCCTGTAATTCCGGCTACTCGGAAGGCCGAGGCGGAAGGATCGCCTGAACCCAGCAGGTCGAGGCTGCGGTGGCCGGAAGCGGCCACTGCACTCCAGTCTGGGCGACAGAGTGAGACGCCAACTCAAAAAAAAAAAAAAAGGTAGATTTTGGTATATGAATTATATCGGAATAAATTTGTTCTTTTTTTTTAAAGTAGGGAAAATTAAAGACATCTTCAGATGCCAAACAAAAACAAAGATTTAACCACCATAGGCCCTTACTAAGAAACCTTCTGAAGTACAAACCTAAGAAAGAAGAAAACTGAACCTAGGAGGAAATAGTGAGATGCAAGAAAAAATGATGAGTAAATATTTATAAAGCACATGGGTGTATCTAGACAAATGGTGACTACTACTCAAAACTTTTTATTAGCAGTGATTAATTTGGGAAAGTAAAAATAAGATGAACTAAAAACAAATTGGTAAACATTTAAGGTGGGAGCATTGAACAGAGGTGAAGTTGAATCAGTCTTTTTATTTGGCAGGAAAATAGATACTGGTTAATTTTAGACTTTGTAAGACTTTGCTCTTCCTCATCCTTCCTGAACAATCCAGGCTTTGAGCCATTAGGTAGAACAGAGCAAGATGTCTGCAATGAAGAGGAGGACCCGTGGCCCAGAGTGGGACATCGCTCTCATTCACTGCTGTGTCCTCAGTGTCTGAAACTTGTCCGAAAGAGAGTTGATGAGTGGTTGGAGGGCTCACTCTCCCACTTCCTTCTAGACCCTGATCAAATGTTACTTCCCAGGGAGGTCTTTCTCATCGTCCTATGGACTCACCAGCGACCCCATTTCCCTTGCTCTGTTTCTCTCTCTCTCTCTCTCTTTTTTTTTTTGGTGGTTCTGAACACCACCAAACCTATTGGATATGTATTTGTTGATGTTCTATCTTCCTGTGCTAGAATGTAGCTCCTTGAGAACAAGGACTTGGTCTATTTTGTTCATCACTATGTACCTAAGCCCAGAACAGTGCCTGGCATACAGTAGGTGCTCAAGAAATACTTGTTGAATGAATGAATTATTTTTGTATAGTTGAGATATTTTGTAATTTTTTTTTTTAAAGGAGAACAGAACAGCTGCTCAATGGCTAGTTCTATTTATGGGTGTTTGTTGTATAACAACGTTTTAGCAACAATCATCTTTGGCTGATACGATGATGAACTCCTTTTTTTTTAAATTTCTTTTTTATTTTTTTGAGTCAGAGTCTCACTCTGTTGCCCAGGCTGGAGTGCAGTGGCATGCTCACAGCTACTGCAGCCTCGACTACTGGTGCGCACCCCCACGCCCAGCTAAATTTTTTATTTATTTGTCTCTACAAGTTGCCCAGGCCGATCTCAAACGACTGGGCTCAGGCAATCCTCTTGCCTCGGCCTCCCAACGTGCTTGAGCCACTAACCCGGCCTTTTCTCTTTTTTCTATCAAAAATTTTCCCATGTGCATCTACAATCAGATTTTAAAAATTAAAAATTTACTAACATTTTGTAATTACTGCTTGAGCAACATGACAACAACAGCTATGCAATGGAGGGAAACAAACAGAAGAGTTTGGATGGGGAAATTGGGTCAAGAGCTTCAGATGACTGGTGGGAGGTGGAGTGGGAGGGTCTGGCAGTGTGGCACACCTGGGAAGGTGCCATGGAGAGCTGGTCCCAGTCTGGAAGCTAGGCAGTGGCACTCATGGCAAGCAGCTTCTTCACCTCTCACCGAGGCAACCTCAGTTCTGGTCTGGTTTGGCTCTGGGTAGCCACCCACCTGGGGCCAGTCACTTCTCCAGACCTAGTTTCCTCACCTGTGAAACGCAGGCCTGAGGGAGACCGACTGGCTCTCTCTAAGCAGAGGTGTGATTCCAGGACCTGCATTGAGGAGCTGTGATGTGGGTGGGGACACAACAGACCTCTGCTCTTGAGCTCCATTTGGGGAATACTGGATGAACAACGAAGAGTGGGTGGGAGGGGGGAAACAGTATTCATAAAAAAAAAATTAGCTAGGTGTGGTGGTACCTCAGCTACTCAAGAGGCTAAGGCAGGAGGATTGCTTGAGCCCAAGAGTTAGAGGCTACAGTGAGCTATGATTGTGTCAATGCACTCCAGCCTGGGTAACAGAGTTGAGACACTGTCTCTAAACACACACACATACACACACAGACACACACGCACACACAAAACTATACGGACCTTATAAGTTATCTGCGATAAATATAAATGTGTAGAAAGACTGACAGGATATATACTCTTAAATATTAACATGATTGGTTAGGGTCCTTTTATTCAATAATCACAATAACCACAATTCCTGGGGCCTGTAGCCTTTTCAAGAACTCTCAAACATATTTAAGATATAGAAAACAAAATATATTGGCTTCAAAAGTTTTTAAAGGCAAAATTAAAGTTAATCATTTGTTTATTTTTAGTTTGAGTTCACTGTCTTACTTTTCTTTTCTTTTTTTTTTTTTTATTTTTTTGAGTCGGGATCTTACTCTGTCACCCAGATTGGAGTGCAGTGGCACAATCATGGCTACTGCAGCCTTGACCTCCTGGGCTCAGGCAGTTCTGCAGCCTCTCAAATTAATCATTGAATCAAAGGTCTACAACATGTCAACTAGACAATTTCAACCCAATACAATAATTTCTGATGTGGGATGTGTGTGCATTTTAATGTGGGGCTGGCATCTGATAGCTGGCATGTCCAGGTCTGTGGAAGTACAATGAGGCTGGGTTTCAAATTTTCAGCTATGAGCATGTATTATTACAAGAAGAAAAATTAATAAGTGAATGTTTTGAAAAACTTGTTAATGAAAAAGGAAAGATTTGGATGAAGATGATCCTATGTTCCCATCTCAGTAAAGTCTTGGGGACAGCCCTCTGTCTTGCGTAGGTGACAAGAATAAAATAGGAAACACTGGACACGTGCAGTTAAGAGTGTTTACCCTTGGCAGGGCTTGGTGGCTCAGCCTGTAATCCCAGCACTTTGGGAGGCCAAGGTGATTGGATTGCCTGGGCCCTCGGGTTTGAGACCAGCCCAGGCAACTTGGCGAGACCTTGTCTCTACAATAAATCAAAAATTAGCTAGGTGTGGTATCATGTGCCAGTAGTTCCAGCTACTTGGAAGGCTGAGGCCGACGGATCGCTGGAACCCAGCAGGTCGACGCTGTGGTGGCTGTGAGTGTGTCACTGCACTCCAGCCTGGGTGACAGAGTGAGACTCCGATTTAAAACAAAAGAGTGTTTACTTTTAAACACCCCGAGTTATGGCCTCCAAGTTATGCCCATCCAGCAACTTAGGATAAATCTGCACGCTGACACTCTGCTTTCTTCTTCCTTCATGGAATCATAAGATTATTGAATGTTGGATCCTAGAAAGCCCCTTCCTCCTTTCTGGCGTCTTGTCAGTGGACTCTCCAAGTGTGGGAGACCCCAGGTCAGCTGCACACGGGCCAGGCCTGGCATGAGCTTCATGTTGCTCGGCAAGTGGTAGCAGGAGCCACCCAGGAGGCCAACATCTTGTCCTGGCAGGGAGGCAAAAGTTGTCACGGAGGTTGGGAGGCAGTGGAGTTCTCCTGATTTCAGTGCTGTACCCATCCATAACCACAGCTGCCTCTCTCTCTTCTCGTATGGCCACACACAGAGGCCCTGCATGTATATCCGCGCACGCCCGGGCACATTCTCCCTCTGCCTCGCCGACTGGCACCTCTCCCCCAGACACAGATGCCCAGACATTTCTGCTGCCAGCCAACTAACTCTGCAGCTCTGCTCCAAGTCAGCTGGTGCAAGGCGGGAGGCTGTCCTGCTGCCTCTTATCTCAGCCAAGGACAGGGCTGTTGTCGACATGGGGGTAAGGGGGGGCAGGGGGACAACTGGCCTTTGAGGAAAGTCCTGCCCCTTTTTCCTTTGCCCGAATGACCCCTCCTTTGTGGCTATAACTAGAGAACACAGAAAAAGGCTGTCAGGTCAGACTCTCCCACCCCCAGTCCCTCTCAAGCCCTGCCCCCACCAAGCCCCTCTGCCCCTGGCCTGGCAGATCCTGAAAGGCAGCTCAGCTGCTTGGTGTTTCAGGCTCCTGGCACTCCTGTTTGGCCCTGGGGGCCTCTTCGATTCCCCACCCCAGCTCCCCTGTGTGTCAGGGTTTCCCTTGCTAATGTCACAGTACTTCGTGTTTATGCCTGCCAGTTGACACGCGTGTCTGTGGAAGCTCTTGTGCTATTCTTAAAAATTATCACAATATTTTATTGACTCATTTATCTTCTCTGTTCATTAGATATCTCCTCTGTAACTCTGAGAGGGTTTATTTTAAGATTTAAAAGTATAATATCTTATCTCCTTAGTGTGTGCCTTGTCCAAACCAGATGCTCAGCTATCTGTTGACCGTCTCTTATCACTCCCAAGCACCAAAGATCAGTAAACCCCTGGAGCTAGTGAAAAGCTCCAGCTAGACGGAAGCTTCCCTTCCCACCTACTTTGCCAAATTCAGGCCACTGCCCAGCCTGGAACACTGCGCAAACAACCCTCTTCCCTTTTCCAGCCTTGGGGTCCTCGTCCTGAAAACAAATGGACTGAACTTGACGATGTCTCTGGCATTCCTTCCAGTCGATTAGATTCTGTAACTAAGTGCTGTTATGGGGTCCTCACAGCCACCTTCCTCAGTCTTCAAGAATAAACCCATTGTTCCCTGCCTCTCATCTGTCTGCATATCAGGGAGAAGTCAGAGAGGACGAATAGAGGGATGCAGAGAATCCCCTCGGATGGCCGAGAAAAGGGGCAGCCTTGGCCCCCACTCACATTGGGAGTTCCGCCGGAGATGACACCCTTGGTGAGCAACAGGATGTGTACAGCCCAGGGGCTCTGAGTGCGTGAATTAGGACAGATGTGTGTCTGTGACGGCAAGTGTGTACACTGTGACCTTTGTACTCGTCAATGGGACCAGGCCTGTTGATGTTCTCATTGTCCGAGTGACTCCTGGTGCCCCAGAGTGCCGGGGCCTGGGTGTGTGGCTTTCACAGCCTCCTGATGCCAGTCTCTGAGTCAAGGGGCTTGTGACTGTCAGTAGTTTTGTGTACCTGAGACTGTGTGCTGGCCTCAGCACTGCAGGAAGTGCAGGTGCTTTGGTCGGATAGGTGAATCACCCAGGAAACAGCAGACATAGGCTAGCTGAGCTCCCCTACTTTTGCCAAGCCAAGAAAGGAGGGAAGTCCCTCCTCCTCTGCTTCCAAAGGTCAGCAGATGCTTCCTGCAAAGGGGGTGTACTGTGAAAAGTCACCCTTGTCTCCTGAGGATGAGGCTTCCTTTGGAAGGCCCCTAGACAGAAGTGCATACAGGCAAGGTCATTCCAAGATCTAGAGACTGGGCCAAGGCTAGGAAACAAGCCATTAACGGACCCTGCAGCTGCTATGCCCAGAGTCGCACCCCCGGTTGACCAAGGACAAGACAGTTTCATGGGATAAGTTGCTGCTGCCATCAGGCCCAGCTTTCCACTTACTCTGTTCCTGAGGCTGGGCCACTGTGACTTGTCAGGGCACGACAGAGAGCTGGCCCTGCCTGGGGGGCCACGTTGCCCCCTCCTTTTGCCCTCCTCATCCTCCAGATCCCTCCCCAGGGCTGCTGTCTACCTACAAAGTTGGATTACCTCCCCAAAGGGTGGGCTCACCCCCAACTCCTTTCCAGTTAGGCCAAATCCCTGCTTCCCAAGCAGGGGGCTCACCAGTGCATACTTCCAGATTTCTCTGTCTACCTTCCCCAGCTTGGGACATCAGACCATCTTGTCAGGCCTTGCAGCAATCCCTCTCCTGCCCCCACCCTCCCCCCACACCTTTTTTTTGAGTCGGAGTCTCACCCTGTCGTCCAGGCTGGATTGCGGTGGCACCATCACAGCTCACCACAGCCTCGACCACCTAGCCTCAGGCAATCCTTCTGCCTTGGCCTCTCAAGTAGCTGGGACTACAGGCACGCACCACCACACCTGACTAATTATTTATTTGTTTATTGTAGAGCCAAGTTGCCCAGGCTAGTCTCGAACCACTGGACTCAGGCAATCCCCTTGCCGCTGCCTCCCAAAGTGCTGGGATGGCAGGCATGAGCCACTCTGCCCGTCTCTCCCTGTCCTCCCCCCTCATCTGAATCAGTTTAACCCAGCCCTGCAGCTGAGCTCTCTCTAAATCCCCTGCACCTACCTGAGGTCTGCTTGTCACCATATGGTCCCCAATGCCCTCTTGCAACATTAATGTGTCTGCTTCCAGGGAAGGCATCTCTCTAGCAGCCCTGCCCACCCATCCATTCATTTATTCGTTTATTCTGCAATCATCTGGCAGATTTCATGTTTTTCTTACCAACTCCCCTCGTTATTGGTGTCTTAAGGAGTGGAGCCCTTGTTCTATTGTATTTAAGAAAATATTTACCTGCCTCTTGGCTTTTAATTTTGTTTATG
>CAUYQG010185945.1:64-24032 GCA_963574415.1 Tarsius wallacei
AAAGATGGTACCTCAAAACAGGAGAGGCCGGGTGGAGAATGTTCATGGCTGGAAGCCCAGGGACCTCAGTGGCCATAACAGCCCATAAATCTAGAGGGATAGTCAAAGGCTATTGACTTTCAGTCGGGCTCGGTGACTCAGCCTGTAATCCCAGTGCTTTGGGAGGCCGAGGTGAGTGGATTGCCTGAGCCCGAGGGTTCGAGACCCGCCTGGGCAACTTGGCGAGACCTCATCTCTACAATAAATCAAAAATTAGCCAGGCATGGTAGCGCACACCTGTAGTTTCAGCTACTTGGAAGGCTGAGGCGGAAGGATCGCCGGAACCCAGCAGGTCGAGGCTGTGGTGGCCGGGAGCGGCCAGGAGCGGCCACTGCACTCCAGTCTGGGTGACAGAGTGAGGCTTCAACTCAAAAAAAAAAAAATTAAATTTAAATAAAAAAAAAAAAGGCTATTGACTCCCAGAAATTTATGTCAATAGTCAATAGAACATGGAATGCCTAGAAGCAAAAAGAGACTAAAAATGAGGGTATAATGTAATATCTATAGTCAAAGGAAGGCATTAATGTAGAAGCAGGGAACGAGATGGTGACCTCAATGAAAAGACATGATTTATTCCTTCATTTCTAAATCAGAGTCAATTCTCAGTTCCTGAATGCACTGATTAAAGAGGTAGCTAGGGTGCTAGGATGGAGGATGCTATGATACCACATCAAGTATATACTGTAATGCTTTTTCACTGTCCCTTTACAAAGGACCGTCACCATATGAACTTGGGAAAAGGTAATATCTGTATTTTTTTTTTGAATTGGAGTCTCACTCTGTCTCTCAGACTGGAGTGCAGTGGCTTGCTCACTGTCTCCATAGCCTTGACCTGCTGGCTTAGGCATTCCTTTCACCTCAGTCTTCCAAGTAGTTGGAACTGCAGGCGTGCGCTACCATGCCTGGCTTACCTTTTGACTTATTGTAGAGACGAGGTCTCACCAAGTTGCCCAGACTGGTCTTGAACCCCTGGGTTCAGGCAATCCTTTCACCTTGGCCTCCCAAAGAGCTGGTATTACAGGCTGAGCCACCACACCTGGCCTGCATATTTTTTAGTAGAGTATCTGAGTTGACACTGGTAACTGTGGGTATAAAGTAGTACGATGATGCCTCTGTCAGCATGAAAATACACATGACATGGGAATAAAATGAAATTCTGACTAAATTTTAGTTGACTGCATGTCCACTGGATCTGCAGATCCATCTATCTGTTCTCTCTCTAGTTCCCAAGTGTATAACTGAGATAGACATAATTGAAGAGTTTTGCTTTAGTCTTCAAAAATGTGCTATTGGAAGGCCATGCATAGCTTTCATTTATTATATTTCAAATCTTTGTATATTTACTTTTGAAAAACCACTAAACACCACCTGTATTTTCTAGATTAAAAAAAAACCTTAAAATTTTTATTTCAAGGATGTAGAAAAATATCCAACTTAAATAGCAAAAAAGTACACCACAATTACTAATGCACTTCAGTCATTTCTGCATTTTCCATGCTTCTTAAATAACTATTTCATTTGAGCACACACAATAGAAAAAACAAATATGAAAAACAGCCATTAACATATGTTTCCAAACTTGGAAGTTGTGATAATCTCCTCAGTAAGTCCCTGACCTATGATGTAAAAGTTATCATAAGGGAGAAGAAGTGGGATCCTTGAAAGACTCCCAGCCCTGGCCAAGACAGTAAATCACAAACAATATTTTATCTAGAAGTGGAGGAAAGGCAGCAATGAGTATCATCCTTAAAGATCTAAAGTGTATAAAAGTGGCATTGGCCATCCTATTTCTATTTGATTCACTGGTCTGACACATGCAAAAACTGGATGGATCCAAGAGGAACTGGAAACTGTGCAAGTACATCCCAGAAGTACCCCTGATCACAGATATGTGATGGACAGTGCTGTTACTAGAAGGCATAATAAGGTCTCAGATACATGGTGTGGGGTTATTGATTTAGTGAATGTGCTCTTTTCTGTACCAATCAGAAAAGCTAATCAAAACCAATTCATATTTACATGAAGCAGACAATAAAATTCATGGGAAAATTTTCCCTGGGGATTACGTAAACTCCTTCACAGACTGTTGTTCAAAGAAATTTGGACTTTTGGTAAATTCTGAAGAACATTAAATTGACCCATCATATTGATGACTTCATGATTGTGCAGAATGAGCATGCTCCATTGTTGAGTCTCCTTTGACTTTCTTAAAACGCCTAACTATTCCTCTCCCACCACCAAGCTATTTCTACTAACAATCTCAAATAAACCAAATTGTATGAGGAAAATAAAGGACATCTTTTTCTCTAAATTTTGAAGCCTTAAAATAATATTTTTATGTGAGAAAAATGCATGAAGAAATAATAAAAATTTTGCATGAAACAGAAAAATTTCACTTTAAAATACAGCTCACAATCTTTTATTAATGTTTTTACAGAGTGTGACATTTTGGAATCAACAGTTCTGCAGTAAGTATTCTCAGTAAGTCTGGAAAAGCTTTTGACATGTTTAACTAACGGTCGTGTTTCCAGCACTCTCAAAATGAATGTGGCATGTTCTTTTTAGAACAAAATTATAATCTGGTATCTAATTTCTAACATATGTATATGTATGTGTGTGCATATATGAGTGTGTGTCTGTGTATAGTTTGTATACATATGCATATATATAAATATGTGACCACATATAACAATTATGAGTAAGAGCTTATGTATTTGAATATTGGTCAAAGTTTTACGTAAACCATCAATAAGTTTTACTGTCTGTGTGTGTGTATGTGTGTGTGTACACAAAGAGGGTCCCTCAAAATGAGATTTATTTATTAAAAATTGTGTGTTCTCACATGTTTACACTTCAGTCACCTTCAAAGTACTCTTCATTTAATGCAATAAACCTATTGAGGCAAGTTTTACACTGCTCAAAACAGTTTTGAACTCATAAATTTTCATGTCTTTTAGTGCTTCTACCATTTTTTGTTTCGTCTTTTCCACATCAGCAAAATGTTTCCCTTTGAAGACTTTTTCATCCAGGAAAAGAAAAAAAGTCACTCAGGATGAGATCAGGTGAATAAGGAGGGTGGGGGCATGGAGGTCATGTCATTTTTGGTCAAAAGCTGCTGAATACTTAGCTTGGTGTGGGCAGAGGTGCTGGTAAACACCCATAATAAAATGGGCAAAAACATTGAAAGAAGTTCCCACCCCCCTAAAAAAATTAACTGACACAGAATGCAGCCTCTCACAACAATGCTAGCTGGTATCCTGATGCTGATGGATTCTTAGACACTTTCCTAATGGGGGAATCCTATACTACAAGGATAGTATAGGATCTTGCCCTCCAAAAAAAATTCCCTTTGGTGGATTGTCCCTCATATAACACCATATACAAATGGTTTGCTTGACCTTTGTAATAAAGTCTGGCTTATTGCAAGAAGAAAACTAAATGTGCTTTGTCTTTCTATATAAAGTTAAGCAGGCTATAATTTAACATACACCAAAATGCACAGTTTGTTTATGTTAGAAAAACTACATTTCTGATATTTTGCCTTTTAAATAATATTTTTTAAATTTTATTTTCGTCAAACACTTTCATTTCACTGATAAGAAAGAGCCATCTATGATAAACCCACTGCCAACATCTTGCTAAACAGACAAAAATTGGAAGCATTTCCCCTGAAAACCAGAACAAGACAAGGCCACCCACTTTGTTCAACATTGTGTTGAAGTCCTAACTAGAGCAATCAGACAAGAAAAGGAAATCAGGGGCATCCAAATAGGAAAGGAGGAAATCAAATTATCTCTCTTTCCTTATCATATGATTCTATACCTTGAAAATTCAAGAGAATTTATCAAAAACCTTCTTGCACTGATAAAGGATTTGGCAAAATCTCAGGGTACAAAATCAATGTGTAAAAGACAGTCACAGTATTATACACCAACAACAAACAGACAGAGAACTAAATAAAAAGCACACTCCCATTCACAAAGTAACAACAGCAGCAACAAAAGAAATACCTCAGCATCTTCTTAACCAGAGAAGTGAAAGACCTTTATAACGAAAACTACAAAACACTATTCAAAGAAATCAAAGATGACACAAGTGGAAAAATATCCCATGTTCATGGATAGGAAGAATCAACATTGTTAAGATGTCTATCCTACCCAAAGCAATCTACAGTTTTAATGCAATACCCGTTAAATTACCAGCATCATTCTTCTCAGACCTGGATATGACAATGCAGAAATCCATATGGAAACATAAGCGACCATAAATAGCCAAAACAAACCTCAGCAAAAGAAACAAAGTAGGAGGTATCACACTTCCAGACTTTAAACTTTCTTATAAGGCTACAATAATCAAAACAGCCTGGTACTGGTACAAGAACAGGCATACAGACCAATTGAACAGGATAGAGATTCTGGAAGAATCTCAATTTCTCAATCAATATCAATTTATCCAATTTTGATAAACTTTTTATGAAGTAGATACGTCATTATCTATAGTAATGTGGGAAGAAACTGAGACACACACAAAAAGGTTAAGTAACTTTCCAGTGTTGCACTGTCAGTTAGTAGCTGAGTTAAGAAAGGAACCAAGAAAGTCTAATTCCAGAATTTGAATTCACAGGTTTGTTATTCTCAATCTGAAATTTTCATAAAAGTGATTCAAAAGTGAAAAATTAAAGGAAGTGGAAAAGAGAGTCTATAACAAACATAACTTTAAAGTATTTTTAGAAGAGAAAAAGTGAATGTGATGGAGAAAGTGTCATACAATAAATAATGGAAATAAGTCTACTTCCTTTCATGAGAAAACAGAAGAAATTCCAAATCCTTTTAAAGAAATGTTAAGAGCAGGTATAAGCTCCAAAAAGAATATATATATATACTTTTTTTAAAAAAATGTTTGCAGCAGATTATTTTCCTGCCTGCTAATCTCATTTTCACAAATCCACTAACAGCATAGGACATGCTACCCATCAAAACATTCCATAGCACCCTCAGGATATGATATACTTGATTCAAGAAATCAGTCAAGGATATGCAATGTTATACAACTTTCAATGAGTGTTGAGATTTCACTTTTTTTTCCTTATTGATTTTAGCCAGAACAGGGGCAGATGGTTTTAAGGTGAGAGAATCTGAGGGTTTTTGTTTTTTCTTATAGTGGTTTTAAAGATTTCAAGAATAAAAAGGCAGTATTAGTTTTAAGATTTCTTGTTACATATTTGTAATATTCCACATACCAGAAAAAGAAAAATTATGCTTTAGAGGGAAATATTACATATACAGAAACAAAAGGGAGCCTTTAATAATTTAATTACTTTTCAATATTAGACAACTCTGTATTCCAATTTCTATAAAAATAATACGTCATATTCAGCTTTGGATTCCAGATGAGCCAAATTTCAAGGATCAATGCAAAGAGAGAGATCTTGATACTTGCAATATTTCAAGAAGTTTCCAAACTTAAATATGATCTCTGAGGTAGGGTTGGGAGAATTAGATTGAAGAAATTGAAAAGTATGAATTAAAATTAACATAAATAATATGAAGCTAGAAAAAATGAAAAGAGAGTTTATTAGACTGAACACTTGAAAAATTTTAAATTTAACAGCAAACTTGAGTTGACTAAGTATTTAGTTTTTAAATTATTTACATAGATAAAACCTAGAGGATTTATACAATATACTTTTCACAATTAATTTTTTTTTTTTTTTTTTGAGTTGGAGTCTCACTTCGTCGCTCATACTGTAGTGCAGTGGCCGCTCCCGGCCACCACAGCCTCGACCTGCTGGGCTCCGGCAATCCCTCTGCCTCAGCCTTCCGAGTAGCTGGAACTACAGGCGCACGCTACCACGCTTGGCTAATTTTTTTGATTTATTGTAGAGATGAGGTTTCGCCTGCCCAGGCGGGTCTTGAACCCGCGAGCTCAGGCAATACCACTCAACTCAGCCTCCCAAGGCCACAATTAAATTTTTAATTAACAAATCTGTTGGTAGAGGTATAAAGAAGGTAGTACGAATGTCATGTGTCCTTATTTTCTAATACTTTATGGTAGATGATAAAAGATAAAATGTATAAGTTGCTAAATAATGACAAAAAAAGGCTGATCATGTTATTCAAATCTTGCAACCACTAAAATTAAAAATGTTATATAACAAATAAGTTGTGTGGTAAAATGAGAAGTAGAAACAGAGAGTAGTTTAAATGTGCAAGATTCCTCTTTCTTCATATTATAGAGACAAATACGACCCAAACATGCTAAAGAAAGAATAGTTATGGTGGAATAAAATGTTAGACTACCTTTCTTGAAAGTCCATGGAGACACAATGAGGAAATAAAGAGGCCCAGAGACTACATGAAAGAGAACAGAATAAATTAGTTAATAGAGAAAACAAAATCCAGAAACATGACTTCAGTTGAATCATTCCAGCTAGCCCTCATTGATTAGAGCCATTCTATTCAGAGGACAAAATTTTGAATAAAGATGCCATTTTGGATAATTTAGCCTTAATAGACAACATGTGAAACAGAGATACAAGTTATCATCCAGATTTGTGAGAGATAACTTGTTTAACCTACCTAATCTATTAGGTAGCAATTGATACAAATAGCAGAAATGTGTACCAAAAACGCTATCAGCTTTAGGGTTGCCTAATGGCAGGATCCAGTGGTTCCTTGAAAAGACTACCAATGAGACTGGTAAAACAGTGAATAAATTTGTTATATAGCAAAAAAAAGAAAGAAAAAAATGTTTGGCAACACTGAAGAAAAAATATGAACATATAGTACAGGCTTCCTCCACCAGGTAACTATTCTAGAAACTCGTTGGCGTCCGTGTACTACCTAGCATTGTTGTGACATGCTGCGTTTGGTTTCGGTGAATTTTTTTTTTTTTGCGATTCTTCTAACACTCTTGCCCATTTCATGATGAGTAATTTATGGGCACACCTATTCACACCATGCTGCATTCGGCAGTTTTTGACCAAAAACATCATGACTCCCATGCTCCACCCTCCCTATTCACCCAATTTCGCCCTGAGTGACGACTTTTTTTTTTTGTCTCCCCAGATGAAAAAAGTTCTCAAAAGGGAATATTTTGCTTATGTGGAAGATGTAAAACAAACAAACCAAAAAATGCAAAAGCACCAAAAGGCATCAAAATTGACAACTTCAAAAAGAGTTTGAGCAGTGGAAAAAGCATCTTGATAGGTGATTTGCATCAAACAAAGAGTACGTCAAAGGTGACTGAAGTTTAAATATGTGAGAATAAATACACAATTTTTTATAAATAAATTCTGGATTTTGTGGGGGTTCACTTCGTACACATATATTATATATATTACTAATGAAGTTATGTCTTCTATCTGTATCTTATCTTTCTTTTACCATATAAAAATTTAACTTTTAACATTCTTCTTAAAAAATAGAATATTTTCTAAGTCATTAGAAGTTTTTTAAGTAGAATATTAAAAGTTAAATTTTCATATGGTAAAAGATAGATAAGATACAAATAGAAGCCAGGAAGTAAGGAAGGAACTGTTGTTTTTAGTTATAATTTAGAGGAAACATTTTCAATGTAGAACTTGCAAGGTTGGGAAATAAAAATATCTCTAATTCCAGACTTCTCTAGAACACACAAGATTACCAAAATAAATAAAAGCCTAGGGAGTAAGATGCAGTCCAAGGTGTTACAAGCAAAACATGGCCTCATGGTCAAGATCATATCTATGATGCAATTAAAAGACTCTCTTTTTAGAGGGTGTGCTTCATAGTCTTTTCAACCAGTAACAGTGCTCTAGGAATCTTATGGACTTGACTTCTAAACCCTCTGAGTCAGGTGTCCCCAATTCCTGCAGTGGACTTTTGTGGTTAGTGGCCTGTTAGGAACCAGGCAGCACAGCATCAGTTGATGGGCGGACAAGACAAGCAAAGTTCCACATCTTAGATCAGCAGCTGCATTATATTCTCATATGAAAGCAGACCCTCTTGTGCACTGTGCATGTGAGAAATTTTGGTTGCACATAACTTATGAGAATCTAATGCCTGATGAACCCCACCCTCAAACACTGTCCCATGGAAAAATTGTCTTCCAAGAAATTGGTCCCTGATGCCAAAAGGTTGGGGACCGCTGCTGTAAGTGATACAGGGAGAGTTCTATAATAGAATCTCAAATATTTCATTCCACAGCATCCTGAATCATGGATAAATATAGATAAGGTCCTGTTTTGATAAAATTTAAACTCTGTTTTTTTCTAATGAAAAAATTATAAATTGATATATAAGAAACCATAACATTTTTAAGCAAATTATGTCAACCTGAGCTAAATATGTCAGTGGACTATAAAGCAAAAAAGACTGTAAACCTTCAATTTCTTATGGCCAAAATCCTGATTTCTGAGAAATCTGAGGAAGTTATTCAGATGTAAAAATAGATTATATTTAATGGAAAAGAAATAATAATTCAGATGATGCAGCAAAGATACCAGAAGTATAAACATAAGAGCCCCATATAATTACTCTTAAGGAGCAGAACAAAGTCTTAATCCAGAAACTAAAAATATATGCCAGGCTATTTTTCCAGAAATTCAGTGAATCAGTGACCAATATGCCTGCGCATTATTATCCTTTTTGAATTGACATATTTTTAAGCCCTCACCTAAAAAATGTAGATTAGGTGTGGAAAGTACAATCAGATAACTTGTCTCTTTAATTCACAGGTCTTCAAATCAAGATAAGTCATAACTGAGGAAGCTCATTTTTACCTGGTCATTGTTTACATGACAAGACCCGGGAATTTCAACCTGAGCCTGATGTCATAAAATTCTGAGAGCTTTGAGGTCTTGGAGAGGATGAATATTTTTTACACAAAGGAGAATGAAAATAAAATTTGTGACCAGTGATTGGACTGTGTTTGTATAAGACAAAGAAACAAATGGTAATGATTTATTTGTCACTTTCCCCATTCAGACATTGTATTTGTATGTCCATACTCTTGACTCTGGTCTGGCCATGAGCCTGACTTTGACTAATAGAATATTTCAATTTCAAGTCTAGCCTATAAGATAACTAAAAATTTCAACTTTATTGTTCCTAGGAACTCTGAGTTCCTATGTAAAATATTTGGCAACTGTTTTAGTCCATTTTCTGTTGCTCTACAGAATACCACAGACTGGGTAATGTATAAAGCAAATAAGTTTATTTAGCTCACAGTTCTGGAGCACGGTGAGTTTAAGTACATGGCACTGGAATCTGATGAGGGCTCTCCTGGTGCATTGTGACATGGCAGAGTGCATCACATGGCAAGACCAAACCAGTGTGCTAACTTAGGTCTCTTTTTATTTCCTTATAAAGTCACCAATTCCTTCATTAAGATCCCACCTCAATGACCTTACCAATCCTAATTAACTCACAATGACTCCATTTCCAAACAACATATAAACTTGATGACTAAGTTTCCAACGCATGAAATTTGAGGGACACCTTCAAACCACAGCAGGGAAAAAAAACATGTGAAATAACCTCCTGGAAATATAGAGACCTATATACTACAAAGACGTGAACTGGGTAATTCAGTTAATAGTGAGATCTAAAAATCAATATATGATCCTAATTGCATTATTCCAGCCAGCCTTCAGCAAGTATAACCATCCTAGCTGAAGTGCCAGACATATGAATGAGAAATTCATCTTGGACATTCAGCCCAAGCAAATGTTATGGAGGAGAGATGAGCTCTTCTCTATGTGTCTAACCCAAATTCTTGATCAATATATTTATAAAAAATTATTCAATTGTAGTTATTTTAAAACTTAAGTTTGGATTAATCCGAACTCAGTAGATAAACAAAACATGTATAGTATTCAAAGATATAACAGTCAAACTTAAATGTTAAAATTTGTTAAAATTGAGAATGTTTGTTGTTAAGAGAGGTTAGCAGAAAGGATGAGATAAAAAGATTATTATTTATTATTTTATGTTCTATATATTTTGGCTTTTTTCATGTTAATGTGCTTTAATTGTATTCTCATTTTAAGATATAATATTTAAATATATTTACATTTTTTCTGAGATACATCAAGTAAAAATGAAGAGAATTAACAAAACTGGGTTCAAGTACATTGTTTCCAAATATACCTTTACCATTTTTAAAACACTCAAAATGTGATTTAAAAAATAAAATATAAAAACAAAAGTAGTAGGATGCAGAGTGCTAATAGGAGAAGTCTACTTTTGAAATATGCACTCATAAATGTCTCAATGTAGCCTACTGTGATAAAAATTATCAATAGAGAAATAAATTTTACCTAACAAATAGGCAGAAAATGTGACAGATAATAATGTTCAATGTAAATAAGCATGCAGAGGAATGCGTGGTCTTATATACTGTTGGTGGAAAAATAAATAGTTCCCGGATAACTTGGGAGTATTTATTATTTGAATGGACATGTACTTTACCCAGCAATTTTCACTTCAACATATCTGATGTAGGTATTCACTGTTCACAAATATTCTGCCCCTTCTCCTCAAAGGAATATGGCAATATTGCATTGTATCATCCCTTTTGATGTTAGGCATGACCAAATAAAGACCATTTCTGAGTGAAGTTTCAAGAGCTTGGATGTAATGTGTCACACTGTTTTTCTCTCAGCTTAGATGTGGCTTTTCCAATACCTGACTGAATACTGAAATTATAACTATATGAAGCAGAGTTTCCTGCTGACCAAAGAGTGTGAGCTAGAAATAAATTCTTACAGTTTGTATTGGACATTTCAGATTTCTTTCTTACTGCAGCATACCCTAATCAAACCTGACTAACAAATATTTATCCTATTAAAATATTCAAAGGTGAACATAAAGAGACCCCAAAATTTTTTATTGAAACACAGTTTATAATAACAAAAAAATTATAATAACCTAAATGTTCTTAAATAGAACAATAGTAAAACCAAATATGGTGTATAAGTATCTAGTACAAATGTAATTTTTAAGTTGCAGATTAGAAAATAATGTACTGAGATTTAGAATATAATGTGCATGCATTAAATTATATGTAAAGCTCATAAATACATAAAACAAAACAAAAAATACAAAGTGTTATATGCACGAAGGTGTACATAATTAAAACCAGAAAGTGAGGTTAGTAAGAAATGTGATGTCAGGAAGAAATCAAAGGAACACTTATCTCTACTACTGATAATTTTAACCTCGTGTTTATATTGATCCTGTGTAATTAAGTTAATAAAGTAGTTGCATAAGAACACATTTAAAAAATTAGTGTTTTCAAATTGGTTAATAAATTCATAAACATTATGTAGGTTTGTGTTATGTAAGTAAAAAGAGGGGAAATTGGAAAACATTTAATGAAAGTAGATCTAGAATAATCAAAAAAACTTTGAGATAGAAGAAAGTTTGAGATAGAAAAATGGCATTTATATTTAATGTACAGAATGACCAATAAATGATTAGGAATATTTAGAAAACATTGTAGTCTATATTGTGTGGGATGTAGTGTCTATAAAGCTAAAGTTCAAAAACTGGGGTAATGCTGTAGAAGATTTACAGTGAGAAATGTACCACGAATTAATAAAAGATTTTGCATAAATAAAGTCATTTTCAGAAAATTAATCTGTTAGCACTGTTGAAGGTTGGTCAGAATAAAATACAAGAGGTAAAAACCATGCTGTGGGATTAATTGTAATGGCTCAGATGAGAGTAAAAGAGATTTGAACCACAGGTGTGTCTATGAGAATACACTTTACATAAAGAACATTGGAGATACAAAATTTGTTTGATCTGGAATTGGTCAGAAATGTAGATAAGATTCATAGAGAAAAAAATAAATGTTATTTTATCCTAATTATTAATTTAAATTCAAGCATGTTGCTATCTTAATGTTTCTGAAAAAGACTACATTTATTTTTATTTCTATTATGATGAGAAAATATCTTACAACTTATATCATCAGTAGGATGTAAGTATATGAAGCTTTAGGAGTGCAACAGAAAAGATTTGGTTATAGCAGTAAGAACTGATGGCTACCTCTACATTTTTTTCTTCTAAATTAAAGACAATTTAATTACTTTGAGTGAAAATTGTCTCAGTAGAATAAGGCTCTTCCTGAATCACTATATGTACTTAAAAGTATATTTAAGTGGACTCATTTACTTGTATTACGTAGATTTGACCTTGGTATTTTCTCTAATAACATTTTAACTTAAATAGAAGATATTATACAGAGTTATTTCTTTGGTTCAACTTGTCAGCTTTACATTCATGAAATAGATCACAAATTCAATCCCACGTCACTGTACATTTTTTCATAAATATTAATTCACAGTCAATTATTCTGTTATCTTTTTTCCAATAACTGCTATAGCAGTGCCCCATCCTCCAAATTCTTCACTGGTTAAAAAATAAAAGATATAATGTTATTAAAAAATAATATTAAAATATGTCCTACTACAATTATTATATAAATTCATATTCAGAACCTTATATTTTAAAAAATAGGTTTTAGTCAAATAACATTATACATAACTCAGTTCGGCTAAAAGTATTGTATTACAAATATAATCTACAGTTAAAAATCTAGTTGTATGATCTCATAGCACTTTGAAAGCAGTATTAACTTACTTTGCATGTGCTTCCAGTACTATGCAAGAGGATGTGAGCACAAGAGACTGTACACAAAAGAATAAGAAAAAGGAAGTGATGAGACTTTTTGTGGGTCCAAGCAGTAAGTTCTTAACAATGTCTTTCTCATTCATGTCAGGGTGGTGAGGAAGAATAAATTAGAGGGATTGCCTTGTAGGCTTTGGTTTGTAAAAATTGTTGGATCTCCCCAAACATCATCACATGAACCTCTCTAGACAGCCCTTTACTTAGTCAACTGAAAAGTGACCTATGTGAAAGAATGCATTGGTAACAGATCAATTATCAAACTAATCTTTTCTGTCTTTCAATAAGTAAAAACTAGAAAGATTAAAATGTGCCTGTGAAATCAAAGATAATTTTTATGAATCTTAATTTCACACCTATATATTGATGATTTAATTCTAATTCTCAGAAACAATGTTTTAGTTCTCTATTATTTTTCTTTCTTTGTTGTTCTTTATTTATTTTTGATTGGGATAATCCTTGAAACCCAGGGTGAATTTTTTGACTGAATCACTGTGGCTTCTTTAAAAGGTTGGGTCATAAATGATGTCATCTGACCACAAAAATTGCCTGGTAATAATGACAAATTACTCTTCTTTTATGGATTTTAAGTAAAGAAAATAGCAATAAAAATTCTTATGTTAAAGTATCTCTTATAGGATAGTTTGTATTTTAAAAGTCTCATTATGCTCAATGATATGATCAATCAGTATTTTCAGATAATATGAAGGTCCTTATTTCCTATGGTTAAAATCTTGAAAGGACAATTTAAAATTAACTTTTAGTAATTGATTGACAGTTATTTCCTAAGAAATAAGAAATTACCACTAAATTTGCTCTTGAACAATAGGGCAGATATTTTCTGTGACATTTGAAAGCTTAAGCAGTTAGGTAAAAATAAACACATACAACATTATTTGAGAAAACAGTTATTTCAACGATTTTTCTATGCATTAAATTTGAGGATCTAATGCTTAATAAAGAACTAACCAAAAGAGAAATTACGGCACCAAAAAGGCAGAGTAGAAACCATGGATCTCCACTACAGAAAGCCAAAAACAATTATACAACACCAAGTTTATCACTAGCAGTATCTCAGAACTCAAATCTAAGTTGAGTTGATCAGTGGGACCACAAGGAAGTAAAAAACTCTGAGAAGACAGTAAGAGAAACTAACTTCTTTATTCACAACACTCCTCCTTTAATATGTCAGGCACTGCATGTGGAAAATTTCCACCAGACTCAGGGATTCTATATTGGAAAAACTGAAACCAAGACAGACAACCAGTTGCCTCACCATGCTGGGTTCCTTTGCAGAAAACCCATTTCTGACTCAACCCAAGGAAAGCATCACAAGTACCCATTTAAGAAAAAATCTTGAGGGCCTATAGGGACAGAAAGGAGAGGTGGAACTAGCAATCCCAACCTGCAAAACTCTGCTCTTTACCTCAGCCAAAGGAGATGCCGAATCAGAGTGGTTGTTCAGTAGCATCACAGCACAGAAAGCATAGTCAATGAATCTTCTGAACATAAACCTTAAGTCAGCCTATCCACACAGCTGGGATATTTTCTTTGGAGCTCTCCTCATCCAGGACAACTAATGCTGCAAACATATGCAAAAGCTGAGGCAACCCCAGTGTCAAGGTGCCGTCTGGTGCCAAAAAGAAGCCAATAATCTACAATAAAGAGGGCTCAATGAGCACACTGCAAAGAACCTCAAAGCAGATATATCCCAGAAATATGAAAACAAGCCAGACAACAAAGACTGAAACAAATAACTAATTCTTCAATACAAAACTCTAAATGTATGTCCACAAGGAACAATAGCTCACAGAGAAACATGATACCCACAAATAGATAACGCAATGAACCACCAAGTGACCCTAATAAGATGGTGGCATGTAAGTTCTCAGATCAAGAATTCAAAATAGCAGTTCTAAGGAAAGTCAGTAGAATCTAAGATAACACAGAAAAGCAATTTAGAAACTTATCAGAAAATATACAGAGATTGAAATAGTAAAAAAAGAATCAAACAGAAATTCTGGAACTGAGAAATACATTGGCTAAACTGAAAAATACATTAAAGGCTCTCAAAAACGGAATGAATCAAGCAGAAGAAAAAATTTGTGAGCTCAAAGACTATTTGAAAATACACAGGCTATTTGAAAATATGTGGTCAACAAAAACATTAAAAAGGAATGCAGAACACCTACACAGTCTCAAAAAAAACTTCAAAATAGTAAAATTAAGAGCTATTGGCATTCAAGAGGGAGTTGAGAAAGAGGAAGAGATATGATGCTTATTAAAATAAATACTAACAACAACATTCCAAACCGACAGAAATATGCAAATATTTAGGTTCAGGAAGATCAGAGATCACAAAACAGATTCAATCCAAAGAAGACTACCCAAAGACATATATTAGCCAAATCTCTCAAAGTTTGAGGACAAAGAGAGACTCCTAAAAATAACAAGAAAAAATATGCAAAAACCATACAAGCTAGGACATAATGGGACCACATATTCAAAGGGATGAAGAAATATAACTGCCAACTGAGAATACTTAAATAAAAAAGCTTTTCTTTCAGCATGTAAGAGAGATAAAGTATTTCTTAGACAAAAAAAAAAAAAAAAGCTGAGAAAATGTATCACCACTAGACTTATCTTATAAAAAATGCTAAAGACAGTTATTCAACTCAAAAAAAACAACACTAACATGCAAAAATAAAACACTTAGGGCATAAAGCTTAACAGTAAAAGAAGTACATAGACAAATTCAGAATACTTTAATGCTGTAAACATGGAGTGTAATTCACTGATATATCTGGTAAGGGACTAGAAGACAAGTCTATCAAAAATGATAACTACAGCAACATGTAAAGAAATAAGTGCTATAAAATGTAGAAAAACAACAAAAAGTGAAAACATAGAGGGGTGGAGTAAAGTGTATAGATTTTTTTGTTTTGTTTTTCCATTGTTTCTTTTCTCTGTGTTCAAAGTCAGGTTGTCATCTGTTTAACATAGCTTGTTGTGTCTAAGATGTTTTTTGTGACCACAAAGCAAAAATCTTCAATGAATACACTAAAAATAGAAAGAATGCATAAAACCATACTATCAGAGAAAATAACCACAGAGGAAGACAGTAAGAAAGAAGGAAAAGAGAAATTACAAAAAAGCAGAACAATTAACAATATGTTACTCATTGTAATAACATTGAAGACCTTACCTAATAAAAACAAACTAAATTATTCAATTAAAAGACATAAAGAGGCTAAATGGGGAAAAAACAGCATAACTCAGCTATAATTCTATCTAGAACAAACTCACTTCAGCAGTAAAGATACACATAGACTAAAAGTGAATGGATGGAAAAGCTATCCCATTAAAATGAAAATTTAAAAAGAGCATAAGTAACCACATTTATATCAAATAAAATGAACCTTAAGTTAAAAACTATAAAAAGAAACAAGGAAGTTTACTATATAATTATAAAAAGGTCAATTCAACAAGAAGATATAATAAGTAGGTAAAGAAAATGTAATATACATACACCATGGAATATTATCAGCCATACAAAAAGAATGAAATCTTGCCATTTGCATCAACGTGGATGAAACTGGAAGTCATTATGTTAAATGAAATAAGCCAGGTTCAGATAAACAAATATCACTACTCCACACTCATACCACTCATACATGGGAGCTAAAAAAGTGAATCTCACAATAGTAGAAAGTTTATTGCTGGTTACTAGAGACTGGAAATTGTAGTGAGGAGGGAAGA
Organism: Tarsius wallacei; assembly: GCA_963574415.1. Taxonomy (NCBI): domain Eukaryota; kingdom Metazoa; phylum Chordata; class Mammalia; order Primates; family Tarsiidae; genus Tarsius; species Tarsius wallacei. Next base: position 16,537 of record CAUYQG010185945.1, read on the forward strand.
GAGATTGGTCAATGGTTACAAAAATGTAGTTGCTTAAAAGAAAGAAGATCAGTGTTCAACATACAGTTGGGTAACTATAGTTAATAATAATTTATTGTATAGTTCAAAATAACTAGAAAATAAAAATTGGAATTGCTCCAAAATTTAAAAAAAAGATAATTTTTGAGGTGATGAATACCTTAATTACATAGATTTTAACAATACCATCATATGCTGTATCATAATATCACATGTACTCCCAAAATATGTACAAGTATTATATGTCAAAGAAATATAAATGACTGAAAACCTAAATAATAAAAAAAAACCAAAAACTTTTTTTTGGCAAATTAGCCTTGTCATTCTAATCAGCTGTAAAGTCATTGCTATCTGAACTTGATATTGTGTAACATTCCTATAAGTTTTAAATTAGATTTATTAAAATACTTTAATATTTTCCTTATTTCTGACAAAATAGACAAAAGTATGGAAGTAAAATTTGATGCTTAATCAAAGAATAATTTTTTAAGGGCTAAATACTTTGCCTAACTATCACAACCAACACATTGACTGCCCAAATTTGATGGGCTATTAGCTTGATCATAGTAGCTATGATTTGGGGATTCTCATCAATATTAAATTTTAAGGGAGATAGACAAATATCAAGATGACTTGATGTTTCCAAAATTGTTTTGTTTTTTGCTATTCTCCATGTTCATTTATGATTATGACTGAAGACTTGGTAAGAAGCATGTATTTTAAAAAAACAGGTTGCAAATTTGTATCATATCAAACTTTAGTATATGCGTATTTCTCTACATAAGAAAAAAGTCTGATGTTGTTTGAGCCCATAATCTTACTATTATTTTCATTATTTTGCATAGATTCACACCAATTTTGTGGCATAGAACTTTTACGGAGGAAAGTAAACATAATGAAATTGGGATAATACACTAATTGGTACTGTGGGATTAGGGATTTTTATATATAATGATATCTGAGGATGCTCCGCAATTGAAATACAGTCAGAATAGGTCCTACCCTATCAAGGGTGAAGTAAATATTTTTGATATAATGCTTTTTTTGTCTTTTCCTTCTTTTTAAAATTTTTCCATTTTTTCTTCCTTTTCTTCTTCTCTTCTTTTAACAAGAAGTCTCTACAGAACTTCCAAAACATATGAGGTAACTGACTGCTGCCTTGAGAACCTTGTGGTCGTGTCAAATGTTCACCTAAATTCAAAACTTCAGCCAATATCCAATCTCAGAAAGATGAGATTCAAACACTCAGAAATATTCTAATAAAAACAAAACAGCCTAATCAGTTATATGACTGACACTCAACTAAGACTACTTGACAAACATGACTTTCTATATTTATTTTCTCTTTAATTGAACATGATTCAAATTATCTGTGTATGACTAGCTGAGAAAGTTTTACATTTGGCATGCCACAGCCAAACTTCATGCTGTAAATCTAGAATCTTAATTAATTTATTTTGACATTAAATGAAAGGTAACTTTTTTCTATAGCCCATCACAACAGTGAAATAAAAATCTCTCTATTATAGTTAAGAAAAGAGAAACTAAAACTGCATTCATTCTTAGTCAAAGATAATGTCCAGTTGTTTTCATTTATCATCTGAGTTCTTATATTTATTATTCATTTTTCCAAAATCAAATTTATGTCTAAGTTCAAAATTAGAATGTTTTCATCACATACACATACATATATGCTCTTAGACTCAATTTCTCTCACAGAGCATTTACCTAAGTAGAGAACTTTCCTTCCCTGCTTATCCAAAAGCAATTCAGGAAAACTAAAATATACAATGAAAGATAGGATAATTTATGGAAAAAAACAGATGGTAAAGACAATTGGACCTGTGTTTTAATTTTCCCAACCATATCAGTTACTAGAGATGATACAAGTTACTTATAGTGTCTTTGTTTCTCTTTTCATAAGGGCAATGTTTGTGTCAATTTTCCATAATCATTGAGAGGAACTTTGAATGTGCCTAATGGAGCTAGGGTTCATGTTAATCTTTCTTTTTCCAGTTTGAAGTGGAGTGTCACTAGCTTCAAATAATAGGAAGAATATAGCATGTTCAGAGTGTAAAGTAGTACAACCTCTGTGGAAAACAGTGTGGCGATTCCCAAAAGGTCTTAAAATTGTTCTTTCATATAATGCAGCAATTCCCATTCTGGGAAATACACCTGGAGGAACTCACATGACTCTATGAAAAAGATACCTGCACACGCATGTTTATTGCAACATTGTTCACAATAGCAAAAACATGGAAACAATCATGCTGCCTGTTGAAAGTGGACTGGATAAAAAAATGTGGTACATATACTTGGAATATTACACAGCCATAAAGAAGGACAAAATTATGAACTTTGCAGCAACTTGGATAGACTTAGAATCTATAATACTGAGAGATCTATCACAGAAACAAAGAACTGAGTACCACATGTTTTCACTAGTAAGCAGACCCTGGACAATTGTCATAATATTATAAGAAAGGGATTGTTAGTGAGTGGGAAAATGCTGGGGGATGGGATACAATAAGGGTACCTGATATCAAACCAGGTTGAAAGAAGGTACTATAGAAACCTAGAATAAACTTAGTTTAGACTTTACCCTGATATGCTTTGAATCTAGCACAGGTCAGATATAGACAAGACACGTTTCCAACCAGCAGATTTTAGGAGGTTTCCAGACATTTTAAAATTACATTTTACTGCATGCCAGTTGGCAACCTACCCCACCCCTTCGGCAAGTCTCCATCAGAAGCAAGACAAAGACAGCCCAATCTTTCAATTAATGGTTGAACATAATAACATTTAGGAAACTTTCAGGTTTCTTATTGAAGGCAGAAGGTCAAACATTAACCCTCAGCTGATGGAAGCCACAGAAGTGATAATAAGACCACCTTTTAGTCAAGGAACTTGTGAATTGAAAATGCCTAACAAGTCTCTTGCAGGAAAAACCCCTCTGGGCTGGGCCCAAACACCAGTTAACCTAATCAGCCATTCCTGACCTATGTGACACAGACAGACCCCCCCCACACACACACAGCAGCAATCATGTGACTAATCCACCCATTCATCTGCTGTCCACCATCTGACGTCAGTACCTGCACTTACCTGCCCCTTTGTGATGATATGGAGCAGATCACCACCCAATCACCTTAGCAACCTTCCCCCAGCAAAGAGAAGGATTAAAAGGACTCAACCATAAGCAGCCATTTGCCCTTGCCTTGCTAAGCTATGTTGTGGCCATGTGCTCTTTGAGCTGTAGCCAGGCCATATTTTCTTAAACTTTGGCCCCCTCTCCTCCCATGGGGAGGTGAATACCCTCTTTCTCTCCAATTTACTTTCTTAATAAACTATATTTTCTAATTTGACTTCTGTGCAATTCTTTGCATCTCTCATGTGGCATTGGATCACACATCAGATGTCCACACACCCTACCAGCCTGACCTAAAATTCTGGAGGCCCCGCTGGGAATATAACCCTGAAATAGCTAATAAAATATGTAATTGCAATAGCTTGCTTGACATAAGTCATTCCATTGTGTTAAAATCCGCCTTCTTAGTTGTCTGCCTGACCTAAAAATGACCCCCCATTGTATATGTGTAATTGCTGTAACATTCCCATGACTATAGACCACAGCTGTGTATTCCCCTGAGTTGATCATGCTGACTATTCTTGCTGGCCATTGAAAACTCCCTACCCACAAGTTCTGTGTAACTGTATGCCTTGTTAACTGAAATCCAAGAGATTGTTCCTTTTGTTTTTAGTTCCTTGTACCCTCACCCCCTGCTATGTAGCCCACTTTCAGTTTTTGCCTTTAAAAGCTTGCTGTAAACTTCACTTAAGCATCAAGAGCTTTCTTGGCATGAGCCTACTCTTGACCCATGCATTAATAACGAGCTCATAATTCAGGCTTGGCATGCTGGCATGTCTCCTTCTCGCACTTCAGTCATAACAACCCTAACACAGGTGAAGTGGGGACCAAAGTGAGGCCCAAACTTTACCTGTACAATGTCCATTTGTATACCTAACCCTGAATTGTACCTCACATCTTTAAAATAAAAATTAAAAATATATATATGAGATAAAAATAAAAAGATTGGGTATAGTGTGAAAAAATAAAACAAATGAGTGTTTTCATTACTGGACAAACTTTCTCCTCATATCTGAGGACAATGGAGTATCTTCAGTGTCTCTCAGAGAAACAGAGTATGCTTCTACTTTTCCTCACACTCGACCTCCTCCTTATCTTCCCTCTTCTCTCCTCCACCTCCTCCCCCTCCTCCTTCTTCTCCTCCTCCATCTCTTTACTCTTTCTTTCTGCATCAGCATCAGCATATTTTGGACATATATTAGCTAGACACTTGGTTACTTGATTTAAATATATAGTTAAGAAAGATTTCATTCATTTCTTCTGGATGCTATCATTTACCCATTTTAAAGAAATAGAAGTAATGTTTTTCATCATAACTCAATGAATATGGACTTCTATTGGCTTATGTTACATCAAAAAATTTATTAGGAGGCTAATGCAAAATGATTTGGCTGCTTCATCTTAATGACAGTCATTTTGACGTTTTCCATTCCATTCTTTGTGCTATGGAATAGTTGTTATTCATTTAGTGATAAACTCAAATCTAAATTTGCATAATAAACCACGATGAAGAGAGAAAGAAGAAGGCAGACTTTTAGGCTGGGGCCTACAAGATGTTGTTAAAGTAGAGGAAAGGAAAAAGAGAAAATAAAGAAAGTGTTATAGGGACAGTGGATGCTACTTCCAGTATGAAAAGGCCAAAGACTGAAACCCTACATTTGTTGACAAAGCTAGAGGAGCAAGTTGATTTGTTAGATAAATAAGTCTCTAAATTCTACTGCCTGCTTAATATTTATGGGATGGAGTAAGATGCATAAACCTGAAGACAAGGAGAATGGAAATTTGAGTAAGTTAAGAGTAAGATCACATGGAGAGCAGAAAAAGGAAATGGTGCCTCTTATGTAATATCATTAAATCCACACAATCTATGAATTAGAGATTATCATCATTCTTATTTTTTAAATTAGAAAGCTAATTCCTAGAAAGGTCCATGACCTTACCTAAGGACCATATCTGATAAATGTTAGAGCTCTGATATGAAATTAAGCCTTTTTAACAGCAAAGGCCACTAAGCTGCTTTTCCTTTAAAACTCATATCATGAGATCTGTGTGACTGCAGTAAGTGCAGAATAATCCGTCTCTGATCTTGTTGTCTTAAAGGTTTTTAGTGAAACATGGCTAAGAATATCTAGTTAGGAAATGCAATGTAAGGTTTGGTGATTATTTAAATAATGTAAATCACCGAAAATATACTTTGCAAATTCTACTGTGGGTATTTTGTTTGCTACTGTTTCTTGTGATTATACTACTTACATTTATACTTATATATGTAGAAGCATATATAAGTCATCTTACAGAAGTTTTACATTTACTTTTCTACTTGATCAATATAATTACAACTATTTGCAGTTAAGAAGTTTTTAAACATTTGAAATAATAGAGATCTTTTGATCAAAATCTCATTTCCATTCTTATTATTCTTAGTACTACTCCTTCCTCTTTCCCTTCCCTATCTCTTCTTCATGTGTCTTCTCTATCTTAAAAAAAGAAAAAGAAAGCCTGGCTCGTTGGCTCAGCCTGTAATTCCAGTGCTTGGGGAGACCGAGGCAAGTGGATTGCCTGAGCCCGCGGGTTTGTGACCCGCCCGGGTAACTTGGTGAGACCTCGTCTCTACAATAAATCAAAAATTAGCCGGGCGTTGTAGAACATACCTGTAGTTCCGGATCGCTGGAGCCCAGCAGGTCGAGGCTGAGATGGCCAGGAGTGTGCCACTGCACTCCAGTCTGGGTGACAGAGTGAGACTCCAACTCAAAAACGACAACAACAACAACATATAATTTCCTTCTGTATGAAAGTAAAGAGAAGACTCTGCATTGCTGATCTCTTCCAAGTCATTCTTATTTTAAGTGAATATGTTTCTAATGGCAGTGTATACATGCATTTTCATTTTTAGACCTCACATAGCAAATGCCTTCTTTAAAAATTAAAGTACTTGAAGTATAGCAATTATTTTCTTTCATCATAAAGAAAAAAAGAGGCATACACATAACTTTTTCTCTATTTTCTGGTAGCCTGCCACAGATGAAGTTTACACTAATTAGAAATCGTCTGGAGGCACAAGAGCAGATTGAGTCTTCGGCTGGAAGTGCTTCCTGACAGGTGGTTCACCACAAAGCAACATTACAATTACCTAACACACTGTTTGATTTGTATAAACCTCATTACTACTCACATTATTTAATGAACTATGAGCATTCCTTCACCTCCCTGCAGATTGCAGTATTCCATTTCCATTTCAATTCAGGAATGAAGATTGCATGGTTTAAACCCATTTGTTTTTTAAAAGCAAATATTGCCTTGAATTCAAAATTCTGAATTTGCAAAGAAGTTTAAAACTATCTACCTAAAACTAATCAGTAAAACATGCAGCCTAAACTTTGTTCATACTATTAATTATATTATAAGATTTTGCTTTATATTTCCCTTATGAATAAAAAGAAAAACTGATTTTTTTTCACAATGTGTGTGGATGTGTATGTTCAGTATGTGTTTCCGTGTGTAGTGAAGTGAAAAATTGAAGCAATTATCCAAATAAATCAAGCTTCAAACCACAAAATTGCCTCAATTCTTAAGTTTTCTTTGTATGTGTCTACATAGTCTGAAAGTCCATTGCAACATAACCAAAATATTATATTACTTTTTAAAAAAAAAGTCACAACTATTTTGACTCTAACCTACCTTAAAATTTTATGTTTTAATATCTCATGCATTTCTGTTCTGAAAACAGTACAAAAGTGTATTCACAATTTCCCAGAGATGTGATTTTAACTAAACAATGCTGACAAAAATAGCTACAACATTTTATAAATTATTCTATCAATGGTAATTAATAGGTGGTCTAGTATGTGCCCAGCATTGTGTTAGATCTGTGGAGTATACACAAGAAGTCTAAGGCAATCCTTGTTTTGAAAGAATATGCAAATATGCACAGAAGGACAAAACTATGAGTACAAATAAAAAATGTACTTACTGATAAAGAACTGTCCGTGGTTTACTGGTCATTGAAAGGCGATAAAAGAAGCAATTTCTTTTTTTTTTTTTAATTTTTTTTTATTATGGTATTATGGGGTACAGTTAGGGGTTAGGCATACAAAAATGCTTCATTCAGGCACCCTTGATGATAAAAGGTGTCTCCCCATCCCCAGACAGATATTTATCACCATTAATCCCATCGCCCTCCCCGCCTCCCCCATAGTTTCCCACCACTGTCAGTCATTTTCTTGTGGTAGTACGTTGGATGATCGAGGTCTACTATATGAGTGAGAACATGTGGTACTTAGTTTTTTGTTTCTGTGAGAGGTCACTCAGTATTATGGACTCTAGTTCC
>CAUYQG010185948.1:0-12548 GCA_963574415.1 Tarsius wallacei
TGTCTCCTTTTTTCTCTATTCCCGCCCCCCGCCCCTGCATCTTTTTTTTTTTTCTCAGAGACATGGTCTTACTATGTTGCCCAGGCTGGAGTGCAGTCACTGTTCACAGTCACGATCGTGGTGCTCTGTGCACTACCTGTATACCCAGTACTTAGCACAGGGCCTGGCACAGGCTGCTTAGAAAGTGGCATCTCAGCTCCCTGGGGTTATATGATCCAAGAGAGAAGGAGGATGAGGAAGAACAACCAAGACACAAGCCATGTCTTGGATAATCTTGAAAGTGACATGCCATCATTTTTGCCATATTTCTTGATAACCCTGGCCCAATGTGCAAGGAGTCTACACAAGGGTGTGAATGCCAGGAGGTGGGGGATCCTCTTGGAGACTGACTAAAGTAGTTGATATGAAGTGAGGAATGAAACACGACTGACTTCTAGACGGCATGAGTCTCAAAGGTAGTCAGTCCTCTATGGCCCCTGAGTCATTGGCCTTAAGAAATTTTGCAACTAGCAGAGTCAAGCCCTTCCCATTCTCTCCGCACCAGTTCTCTTGTGACATGGATATGGTGCTGTTGGTGCTTGGGGTTGGTGCTGTTGGATCATTTTCTGTCCGCTTCAATGTGGCCTCACATGGTCCCTTGGGTAAGCCAGGCCCAAAGTCTGGGAAGTCAGCAACCACTACCAACAATGCATAAATGGACCGTGATGTCGACAAATGCAGTTCAGTTTGCTGTGATGAGTGGATTCATTTGTCAGAGATTTTTCAAATTTTTGAAGCTCTAATTCGAAGAGAAACCTATAAACATTCAGGCTTTCTGCAGCTGAAAGCAGTTAACCACACAGCAATTGTAAAGAAACCTAAAGGGAATATTTGCTTCACAAGTTGGAAAAATGCCTGAAAATTTATCTCAGCACAAGCAACAAGATTCAGGTAATAACAGTATTGATAACATAAGTTCAATGCTATTTGTTTTAAATTTTAATATTGCTCCATGAGCCTAAGCAATGTTTGGTATACAAACATTGTGTGAGTTTTCTGAGAGTTTAAAGCAAAAGTGCTCTGTCATCCTACTGATGAATGGAAAAGGGTAAACAGTCATGATAGCTCTCAGAAACTTATGACAGTGAGCCTTCAAGCAAAATTATTAAATACACTAACGTGACAGGTGTCTGGGACCCCACAGGTCCATCTGCAGACACTGCTGGCTTGCCTACTGTTATGAGACTGTACTCCATTAAGAAAAAATGTTTGACCATGGATTGTAATGTTTATGTATATAAAACATGTATGCAAAAATTTTGTTAAAGCATGAGATTGAAAAATAGAAATTCCCTTTATTTTCTTCTCATGCCATCTTGTGAAGCTCACTTTGAAAAGACCACTGCCTTAAACAAAATCATCCTCCAGCTATTCAATTGCATTGGGCCATAGACATGGCCGGCCAGAGGGGTTGGGATGGAGGAGTGGGAGAAGTGGGTCCTCCACTGCCTCTATGTGCACTTAAATCCACATAGGAACTAAGGAGCTTCATGGAGGAAAAAAGTGGATTGAACTTTAATACTCCTTGGGTTTCTGGAATATAGAAGCATGTCTGATGGATAGGAGAGGGAACTTCCAGTGAAGGCGGGAGTTTTAGAGGGGGAAGATGCTGGGGTGGGGGTGTAAATGTGAGCTGACAGAGCCAGATCAGGTTGGATCCAAGCAGGGCTATTGTAAAATTTCTGCTGATAGAATATAAAGCCAGAGGAGAATATTCTCTTACCATGGAAATATCTCCTGGATGGATTAACAAAGATCTTTTGCAAGTATGTGGAGGTACTGCTTGATGGGAGCCCCATACCTGCAAGTCTATTAGGTTTGAGTTGGAAAGGCAAAATTCAGTCATGCCAAGGTAAGAGGTAGGTCATAACACCGAAAGGCCCAACGTACCTCTGCTCCCAAGCACCCAACACCAGAGCTTGTCTCTCACGTCCCAAGAGCAACTGATGCCAAGGTTAGGGGAAATGTCCCAGTTTCTCTGCCTTGGAGAGGGAGCCTGTTTTTCTGGACAATGGTACTTCTGGAAGCACCAGCAATGAAAAAAATGTTTGCACTACAAAGTGAACACCGGTGGAAATTTCCAGATCAGGGCTATTGTGTGGTCCTGGCTTGGTCAGCAGTGAAGTCATAAATGACCAGAATTGATTTCTGGACACATGTGAACACCCTTAGGGAGTCTTAGGGGAAAAAAATGAGAAAAGAATCCTGGAAGCAATTCTGTTTTCTGCAGCCAGCAAGGGTATTTTTATAACCAATGGTCTCATTTGTATGAACAGGTGAGTGAGACTGAGACGTTCCTGTTAAACCTCTTAGGTTATCCTATAGAGCAACTAAATGAAGTGAAAGGATTTTAATACTAAACGAAGATAACAGCATCACTAGAAAAAATATTTCTGTCTTAACTCAGGAGAAGAAAAAAATGCATAAACCCATTAAAACAATTTAGAGTCTTTGAATGAAAGCAATAAAGAAGTGATACTACTAAAAAAAATATAGAGCAATGAACTCTGGCCACCTCACCAGAGATCCTACATGATAAAATAAATAATGTAGTAGCAATTAGTGCAATAACTTCCATTTTAGAACATTTCAAAAATATCTGCAGGAAAAATAAACAATCCCATGATTTCGGCGGAAGGGCTAGACCAAGTGTGGAAGCCAGGCAATCAGCTGCCTGCACAGAGGTGTCAACACGCCCGTTCTTTTCCTCACTCTGCTGAAATCTCACTAAAATGAAGGCAAGAAATAAAAAGTTACTCAGCCCACTTGGCCAAAGAAACTTTGAGAGGAGATGACAGCACACAATTAATGTCAACAAAAACTGAGTGCCGGAAGAGGAGTGGATGGCAGCTGACAGGGGCAAGTTGAAATGTAACCCTGCCACAGACAGAGCCACAAATAAAAACTCCTTTTCCCTGAAGAATCCTGGAAAAAACCCAGGTGTTCGGGTTACAGGCTTCTCAAAAGGCAAGGAAAACAGGAGCATAAATCATTTGACCAAAAGGATACCTGCAACACTACTCACAATAGCAAAGACATGGAACCAACCCAGATGCCCATCAACAGCGGACTGGATAAAGAAAACGTGGTACATATACACCATGGACTACTACAAAGCCATAAAAAAGGATAAAATCATGTCCTTTGCAGCGATGTGGATACAGCTTGAGGTCATTTTTCTAAGCAAATTAACACAAAAACAGAAATTGGAATACTGCGTGGTACTAAGTGAAACCTAAAAAATACACACGGGCATAAGGATAGAAACAATAGACACTGGACATTTCTAAAGGGGGAGGGAGAGAGAGGGCCAAGGTTTGAAAAACTACCCATGGGGTGCCACACTCACCATTTGGGTGGCAGACTCAGTAGAAGCCCTAACCTCACCATCATGCAACATACCCATGTAACAAACCTGCACGTGAACCCCTTGAATCTACAGTTCTTAAAAAAAAGTTTTCTAATAACTGAATTCAGTATTTTTAAAATGTGAATGAATTGAATTAAACAAAACAGCAAAAAATAAAAAGAGAAAATGAATTTAAAAAAATAAAAGGAAAAGAGATTGGCCTAGGAGAGGAGCAAGAAATCAAGCATCAGAAACCCTCAGAGATGCCTATCTAAATGAGGCAGAACAGGACTAGCTTAATATATGGGCTCTTTTAAGGAGAAGGGCAATGGAGCAACTCTGTTTTTACATATATTTATTGGACATGTAACTAATGACAAATCTGTAGAGTGGCTCTTGTAGTATCACACTGCTAGATTACCATCCATACAGCAGAAAATGTTAATACACTTCCTTGACTAAACACCCTGTGCTGATCAGATCACTATAAGAAATTCACATTCAAATTGCAATCGCTAACATTATTATTATCGTTGTTCCACTCACCATAGTCTTGGTATATTATTTTATAGTGGGAATGCATTTTATTTTATTGTTTATTTCAATAGCTAGCTTTAGGGGATACCAATAGTTTTGGGTCACGTGTTTGCATCATATAGTGGCAAAGAAGTCTTGGCTTTAGTGAACCCACCACGCTCACCTGTGCACACCGTACCTGATAGGTGATTTTTTTCATCCCTCCGCCCCTTCCTCCCCTTCCCCTTCTAAGTCTGCAGCGTCCATTGTAGCCTCTCCAGGGCATGCATTTTAAATAGTTGAAATCACAGAATCAGAGTTAGCTGTGTAATGCCCAGAAACACTGTCTTCCGAATTGATGCCAGATTCCCATAAAATGAACCACCAGTACCACGAGATTTTAGGGTCTTAGATGCGTGATCCTCTATGATTGCCAAAATGATGATGATGATTATCATCATCTGCTCTAAATCTTGTATCTTTTCAGGGCCGCTTCTCCTATGAGAAGCTCATGGTGGTCTGCTGGGAACAGTTGCTCCAACCCTCTGTCCCACATCGTGAAGGAATTGTTTAGCTGGGAAAAAAGTGTAACAAGACAGAGGTTTCGAGGACTTATCGCTTCTGTTGGGTGGCCTCATCATTCACAACCGGCTGAGAAAGTGCAGACAAGAGAACAGGGAAAGGCCACCCATACTGAAGGGAGAGCAAATCTTGGGGCTGCTACTCCTCCCTTGCTTCACACGGCTCTTGGCTTTCACTTGGCTTGCTTTCTGTCTCTGGTCAGACTTTAATCATCCCCCACTTCCTTGACTCATTAAATCCTGCCTTTCCCAACCAAAATGTGGCGCCGGGTCTCTAAGCCTTGCCTCTTAGGCCTGGCTGTCCCTTCCCTGAGTCCTCTGACCCTGCTTCTTCTTTCCTGCCTCTTCCCAACTGTGTCTGTTTCTCCGGTACCAAATCATCGAAGTCCTTCAGACTACGTAAACTCAGTAAGAATATTCGAACGTCCTCTTCTTGCACCTCCACATCTATTCCAGGTGTCCTTTGACTCCGGGAAGTCTAAATTTCATTACCCAGAACAGCATGTACTAGTAAGCCATTTCCGAGAGGACATTCACCCGAGCAGACTGGCTCAAACCACTCTCTTATTCTTTCATTTGTTAACATCTACTAGGTGGTTTTAAATAAAAATTACATCCCCCTGAAGACCCTTGAATTCATGATGAATATAAAAGTGTAAATTTATCATCAGAGAATTAAGGACCTTTCAGAGGTAAAGCCCTAAGTTAAACCATAAACTGTTTCTGCATCACTTGTGTAGATAACACAGGCTTTGGGCTATAAACTCATCAACAAGTGGGGGAGACAGAAGAGCAGAGAAATGGTTCCTGCCCTTGGAGACCTCAGGGAGTGCAAGGAAAGACCCAGAACCTGTCAATGTGACTCACTCTGGAGGTCTTCAGGGAAGTCAAATACCAACTGGAGGCAAGGATACTGCATGTTCAAGCTGAGAAGAGGAGTTACATGAAGAAACTGATGCTGGGCCAGGCATGGTGGCTCACACCTGCAATTCCAGCACTTTGGGGGACTGAAGAAGAAGGATTACCTGAGCCCAAGAAGTTCTAGCCCGCAAGAAGCTATGATCATGCCACTGTACTTCAGCTTGGGTGACACAGCAAGATCTTATCTCCAAAAATACTAAATAAAATAAATATTTTTAAAAGAAAATGATTTCTACGACCTTGTTAAAGGAGGAATCAGAAGACATAGGGGACACTGGGTGAGCTCTACCTTCAGAGAGGACCTTTGAGGCTTCTATTCATGACCCCAGAAGATGTTTAAGACTGCATACAAGGGATCCAGACAGTGTGGACTTGGTAAGATGCTGGACTATCTACTGCTTCTCTATCTTTGTTATTTTTGTGATGCTCTGCTTTTCCTTTGTGATTAGCAGTAAAATCCTCAAAGACAACAAAGTCCGTTGTGTTTGCCCTTGGGGGATATTAAGGAAACCAAATCTAAAGGACTGTGGTAGCTTCTGAAGGAGAGGGAGGAGTGTTGATTTCCAGGAGCCTGCTGCAGGGGAGAGAAAAGAGACCCTGGGGAGCAGGGTGGGAGTTTAGGAGAAACCCCAGAGTTGCAATAGAAAATACATCATGGGGTTCTTCCAAAATTGGCAAAGGACGTGTGACTCTGAGACATGTCTTATACCACAGCACAGATAATGCCACTCTCTGCTAGTCGTTGCAGCTCCTCTGATGAGAACTGCTTTTGACTGGTAAAACTTCTGAAGCCAAGCTGGTAGCACAAAAATGCTGCCAAGGCCCACAGTCACTCACCCTCTCAGTTGTTGACTGTATTCTACTGGTAATGTAATGTTATAAAACCATCAGATTGCATCTTAAACTCAAGGTTGGTAATCTGTACAAGGCCAGAACAAACTCCTCATCTTCTTCATCAAAAACTCACCGAGTATCCTCAGAGTGTAGCTTCACACAGGCTCTAAGATTGCCAAGGGGCCTTAGAGACTTTTAAAAATACATGTCTATAAAAAATAGACAATTCTAATTGAGCAGTTGCCCTGTGTGATGGTTAGTAGCACTGGTTTTTGGAGGCAGTCTGCAGTACTTACATCCCAGATCTGCTATTTACTGACTCCATGATGCTGGATTAGTTACTTAATCTCTCTGTGGCTCAGTTTGCACATCCATATAATGGGAACAGAATGAGTACCTTTCTCATGGTGTTGGTTTTCCAGGAAGAGGTAGGTCTTCATCCAAACTTGAGGAAGGAGTAGAAGAGAAAGACAAAGGGTACTCTGGGCAAAGGATTCAGCCAAAGGCACAGTCAAGTCTAGGGTAGGAAATAGACAGACTCCCTATGGGATCTCACAGCTTTTGTGATGCTTAATGCTGACCACAGGAAGCACTGGTTATGAAAATTGTATGTGTTTCCTTGAAGCTGGGCTTGAAGAATTCTGCTTCACAGGACCCAGTATGGTTCACAGATAACAGAGGAAAACTCTTATGCAGAGGAATTATAAACATCTTGGTCCTTTGGGTCCCACTTTTTACCAAATGCTCACTGGGCACCCATGGGAGATGGTGGGGTGCTGAACAGTTAAAAGAGATAGTCCTGGTTCAAATCCTGCTCTACCAAAGATTTAACCTCACAATGCCAAGTCTCAATTTACTTTGAGTTCTACATGATTCCACTACAATACCAGGTAGACCCAATATTCAGACACATCCAGTTATTTGTAACCTCTTAAAGAAACTACACTCTGTCCCCCGACTTTGCCTTAGTGAATGCTATAGCAGAGCTGGAATTTGAACCCAGGTCCATTCAATGGCACAGTCTATACTCTTATCTACCGTGCTACAAAGCTAAGCACATCACACATGGTCAATACGCACATAACAACGCAACACAGTGACTTCTCTAAAACCCAGACATGAGTCTCATACAGGTCCAGAAATCAAACCTGCACCAGCAAACTGCAAGCCAGTTTTCCAGAGGACCAGAAACTGCTCCCAACATCTTGAAAGAGAGGCTGGTAATTGTCTACAGAAGCTCCTGCATACACACACACACACACACACACACACACACACACACACACACACACACAATTACCCGGTTTTCACATGCAAATATCCATCTGCACATGGGTTTCTTTGGTAAATGCCAACTTCATAGGTGCAATCCAGGTGCCCAAATTTGAGTCCTTGGCATAGAAAGGGGCACTCAAGCTCTGAGTCAGTTATGGGCCCGGACCATGATTATCATTAGTCTCAATGGATACGTCTGTCATTCAGTAACAATGGAAGATGATTCCATCTCACTCCCTCATCTCTCTGCCCTCCTTTCCCCAGTCACCCCTTTTATGAGAAAAGCCAGCTACATCTTGCTAACCGTTCTCCCCACCCCACCCCCATCTTTTGAGATGAAAAGCCCAGATGTGGGTGACCCATCTGTCGTGTATGTCACGTTTTTAGCATCTTCTTTATTTAGAGCTGGGAGAAAGGGACTCATTAGAGAGAGGAAGTCCACAATGAAACTAGAAAACATTTGATCAGACCATTGTCCCAACACAATACGTGCAATGAGGGAAATGCGGTAGTTGGATGCAAACCCTAAATGTGTATTGCAGCTTCAATGGTTTGCTCAGCACTGACTTCCCCAGCGTTGACCAGAAAAGGGAGCACGACAGCTCCCTAGGTACAAGCTGAGCTTCTAGAATGGGGAGCAATTATAGAGTAGGTAATTTCTTTTTCTTCTTGTAGCCTATTTGGCAGTGGACGTCGGGACTTCCTAAGTCTATGGCAATTAGGACCCCTGGACCTTTGCCAGCCTCATTCCTTCCTTGTTGCCTCAGCAGAAGAATCTACAAGGACCCAGGGGTGAGGAATAACTCCTCCCAAGCATCTAGCCCTGGGCAGCAGGCCCTTCCCTCAGCTTCCTGCCGCACGAAGGACAGAGGTTTGCTGCCAGGAACTCATGCCAAGGGCTCAATACACAAAAACCACTCTTGGACTCCAGTTCTGTTTCTGGTAACTCAACTCTTTTATTAAGTAGAGCAGAAGGTCAGAAATATATAATCTCCAAAACAGAGTCACTGATGATGCATTTCATCTCCTTGGCTATAAGGATGTCCAGTCAATCTACAAATGCTTACTTAATCTGCATTGCATCAAAATCAGCCCAATAAATACTACATAAGCAGAAATTAAACCCAAAGAAGTGGAGTCTAGAGCTCCAATTTAAGAGAGAAAAGACTGAATTTCACAGAATAAAGATAAGACTCCAACCCTGACGGAATTACTAGTTTTGGGCAATTAGCACACTTAACCTCACTTGCAACAGAATTCAGGGTGGTTGTCTTACCTCTCAGAAAACTGTGGTGAAAGTACAATACAAGGACAGTTATAAAAGCAATCTGGAAAATTAAAGCATCATATAAAAGTAAAGTGTTAGTTTTATTGCTGTCAGGCCCCACAGCAAATCCTCTGCCACTCGTGGGGTTAGAATTCATTCCCCATCTGCTGCTAAATCTATTGTTTCTTCATCTGTTTAAGTGGCATAAGAGATTTGCCATTCTCAAAAGACATGGAAAATCCATTTCTTGGTCCAAGTTACAGAGTACAACATTTAGGGTTAAGCATAGGGACTTAAATAGAAGCAACTAATTAAATAACTCAATCCAGAACGGCATTAATGAATACAAGCTCGGTATCTGAGGCATAGTAGGCACTTACTATACACTAGCTGAGTGAATAAATGAACGAAAAATAAATAAAGAAAAATCCTATTAAAGACAAAGTCAAATTTAGTCAACAAATACGTAGGATCTGCGAATACCTAGTGTGTATGCTTTTCTGTTTTCTTACCTAATATATAAGTTGAATCAGAACTTCTTTACCCATAAGTCAGTTATCTGGCACTTTGCTCTGTGCAGAACTTTGGTGAACAATAAATAATTAAATATAAATAAAGATCATGGTCCTATTTAATTCACAATTCCAGCAAGTTTATCTCCCAATCGACTATCAATTACAAGAAGAGAGAGGGGATCATGTAAAAAGGCATAAAGAAATTTATGAAAGTGACAATGGACAATATAGAAACCAGATGAGGTGGTAAGAAACTTGGAAACACATATATAAGAATTAGGAATCTGGGTTACGTAGTCCCACACATCTCCATGAACCTGGGGGATATTGCATTTGGTTTCTTTAAAAACAGCATAAAAATCCAAGTTTCTTTCAGGATTGTATTAGTCATGATAACATTGAAAATAACTTAACCTTTTCGTAATAACTCACCATACTTTGCTTAAAAGGGAGAAAATGCCTGTGATATATTTTAGTGAAGCCATGTGTTCAACATAGAGGATGCACAAGGGGGTGTTTGTGAGAGTGTCTTTATTTTCATTTCTCTCTATCCCTTTAAACCTATTCTGGGGGATAATGATTTCACTGCTTCTGGGGGAAAATTCATTTTTTGGGTTCTTTTAGGGAAAGTCTTACAGTCATGAGCCAGGTACCAGTTCTTGTACCTTCTACCTACAGAGGACATTCATCAACTCTGAGTGGTTGCGCCGAGGTCCCTCCCTGCTTTGGAGGGATTGCTTTCACAACACTCCAATGCCTTGCTCTAAAATCCTCCTTATAAGACCCCCCTTGACTTCACCTCGGCCTGGATGAGGAACCTTGGAGGAGGGACGCACAGAAGTTGTATATTAAGTTTCCAGATATTTTCTTTCAAAATTTGCATCTTGGTGCCCTGTCTCACACCTCACTTTGCTATCTGACATCTATTATATCTTGTTGCCTCAGTCTAAGCTTAAAATTTATTTTTATTTATTTATTTATTCATTTATTTATTTTTTGAGTTGGAGTCTCACTCTGTTGCCCAACTGGAGTGCAGTGGCTGCTCCCGGCCACCGCAGCCTCGACCTGCTGGGCTCCGGCGATCCTTCCGCCTCAGCCTTCCAAGTAGCTGGAACTACAGGCGCATGTTACCATGCCCGGCTAATTTTTTGATTTATTGTAGAGATGAGGTCTCGCCAAGTTGCCCAGACAGGTCTTGAACCCGCGGGCTCAGGCAATTCACTCACTTCGGCCTCCCAAAGCGTGGGATTACAGGCTGAGCCACCGAGCCCGGCCTAAGCTTCCAATTTAACATTTCATTACATTAAAACATTGTGGCCAGGTACTGTGGCTCATGCCAGTAATCCCAGCACTTAGGGAGGCCAAGGTGAGAGGATTGCTGAGCACAGGAGTGTGAGACCAGCCTAGGCAACATGGCAAGATCTTATTTCTACAAAAAACAAAAAGAAACTAGCTGGTTGTGGTGACATGCACCTGTAGTCCCAGCTACTTGGGAGGCTGAGGCGGAAAGAGGTGGAAGCTATGGTAAGCCCTGACCATGCCATTGCACTCCAGCCTGAGTGACAGAGTGAGGCCTCAACTCAAAAAATAAATTGGGAAGGAGAAGGAGGGTTTTCATGGAATAATCATTCAGCATGCAGAGTTACTCACCAAGGGGTTTTGGATAGCTTTTAAAAAAAAACCCACTATATTTGGAAACATCTGGATTTTTGATGAGATGTTTCCCATTTAAATCCAGATGTTTGAAATCTTGTAAGTAGCCAAAAGTTGGAAAAGTAAATTACAGTACAGTGAAAGAACCCTGTTTTTGTGACCATGACCATTATTTAGATGTAATCTGACTACATAGAATTATAGATCAGAATTCTGGGTCTAAGTCTAGTTTTGGACACCGAACTTTTCTGTACCTGGAAGAAGAAGCTACTTATGCCTCTGAACTTATTTTCTCTATAATCAACAAAGACATTTATGTACTATATTCCAAGAATCTGATACTATTAGTAGCTACTCCCATTGTAAAACGTATTTTGTTTAAAATACAAACAATAGAAAAATGTTATTCATACTAAAGAACTTGTGTTGGTTTTGTAACACGTCCAGCAATTTTTTGATATTATTGCCTTCAAAAAGTAGAGTCTAATTATTCTTCCTCTAAGTATGAGCTGTGCTTCATAATGCAGAAAAAGGAATGATGTTTGACCTCCAAGATTAGGACATAAAAGGCATTGAGGCTTCTTCCTTGCTCTCCTGCAGATCACTTCCTTTTGAGAGAAGCCACTTGCCATGGTGGGAAGACACCCAAGCAACCCAGTGAATCAGTGCACAGTTTGAGACACTGAGGTCACCTGCCGATAAGCAAGCATGGATCTGGGGCTTCCTGCCTACCACTGCATAAGAGTGAGTCATCTAGAAACAGACCCTTCAGTCTCAGTCAAGTCTTCGGATGACTGAAACCCCTGCTGATAGCATAATTGCAATCTCATAAGAGACTCCAAGGCAGAACCACTCAGCTAAACCTCTCCCATGTATCTGACCCACAAAAACTATGAGTTAGCAATTATTTTAACCTACTAAATTTCAATCCATTATTCATCAATAGATAATTAATACAGAATTGATCAGATTTTCTATTCCATTATGAGAATCTGCAATACTCATGAAACCAGTGATTAAACACACACACACACACACACACACACACACACACACACACTGCAGCAGATGTGACTTTCTTACACTCCAACTTGCCTATCTCCAGCACTTTAATATGTGCCTCTTTCCACACATACTTACTTTCTGAATCAGAAGAATAGCATTTTTAGATTTTTATCACTGAAGTCCTACTTAAGAAACAACACTTGAATCTAGCCCCTTTAAATCAATAGCTCACTGAAGGTGCTGTGTACATGCAACAAATTCATTTGCTCACTAAAATATTTGTAAATGGGTGATATAAGCACAGATTTTCATTACACTGTGCTATATCCATGACTGTCACTAATAAACTTCTTAATGCATTTAAAGTTACTTCTAAATGCTACTTGTATTGGCTCCTTTTTATAAGGGCATCAATTTACTTTTTATTTGTGTAGCAGCTTATGTTCAAAAAGGAAAGCAGATGCACGTTTACTATAAAGATGAAACTTGTCTTTTGTGAGAATGAGACCAGAGAAATTGCACCTAGGACACTAAATAATGCTTATGCAGCATAGAGCATAATGATAACATACATCTATGGGGAATTTACAAGT
>CAUYQG010185955.1:0-10696 GCA_963574415.1 Tarsius wallacei
CCGGGCGTGGTAGCGCGCGCCTGTAGTTCCAGCTACTTGGAAGGCTGAGGCGGAAGGATCGCCGGAGCCCAGCAGGTCGAGGCTGCGGTGGCCAGGAGCGGCCACTGCACTCCAGTCTGTCCAGTCTGGGTGACAGAGTGAGACTCCAACTCAAAAAACAAAACAAAACAAAACAAAAAACCCAGACTTCTTTGCCACTATACAATGCAGCCATGTGACCAAACCTAAATCTAAATCTACTAAAAATAATAATAATAATAAAAAAAAACTCCGTACTAAAAAATGTAAGTCGCAGAAGGATGACAATATGGTAGCTAACACTTATCGCACCCTTCCATGGTTTTCTCCATCTTAGATGGAGAAATATCTTAGAGAACACAAGTAGAAACACTCCCAGGTCACTTATGAGGAATGTAGAGCCTTGATTCCAAGACCAGGAAAGTACAGGGCCAGGAAGGAAAATGACAGGGCTAGCTGACCCACCAGCCCAGAGACAAACATCCCGAAGTATCAGCAAATGGAATTCATGTTTAAAAAAAGATAATAGGCCAGGTGTGGTGGCTCAGCACTTTGGGAGGCCAAGGTGGGAGGATCGCTTGAGCCCAGGAGTTTGAGACCAGCTTGGACAACACAGCAACCCCATCTCTACAAAAAGTCAAAAAGTTATCTGGGCATGGAGATGCACACCTGTGCAGTTGTCCCACCTCCACGGGAGGCCGAGGCTGGTGGTTCACTTGGGCACAGGAGTCTGAGGCTGCAGTGAACCGTGATCACACCATTGCACTCCAGCCTGGGTGACAGAGCAAGACCCCAAGTCAAAAAGCAAACACATAAACAAACAAATAAATAGAATAAATAGAATAAGTAAATAAATAGAATAAAAAATATAACACATCACAATCAAGTTGGGTTTATCCCAGGAATGCAAGGTTAGCTCAACATTAGGGAATCAAGTAATGTTATGTCTCAGGAGGAAGGAAAAACCACAGCTGTGTCCCCATGGAGTGCCACATGGCAGTGACAACAAGGAGCTGGAGCTTCATGCACTGACAGGGACATCCTGACAAAAACTGTGGAACAGAAAAGCCAAGTGCCAAGGACATACATGGTGGGATCCCACTTAAACAGATTCCAAAGTTGATAAGGCCAAGCCACGTGTCACTCTGTTTTGGTAATGTTAGGAAGAAATGCAAAGATTATAAACTAGAACTGAGGATAATGGCTACCTCCCAGAGTAAGGAAGAATGGTGTTGGGGAGAAGAAGCGTGCAAGGCTCATGGGTGTTTTCTTATTACATATTCCTTAAAATGCACATATATCTTATATATCCTTTTTTGATTGGCTGAAATAGTTTGTAAAAAGAATTTCCAAAAACCCATCTATGTCTTTTTATTATTACTCTTAGCATAGAATCCAAACTTCTCTGCCACAGCCTTCAAGCCCCACCAGACTGGACTGGGCTCCTGCTTCTCTTATTTTATTAATACTTCCCGGATCACCAACCCTTAGTGGCTTCTGGTCTGCTTCTCAGTCACACCAAGCACATCCTGCCACAGGGCCTTTGCATTTGCTGTTCCCACTGCTTGGAAATGCTCTTCCACCTGACCCTCCTCAGTGAGGATCTCTCTGACCACCCTATGTAAGATATCCACTCTATGTAAAATATCCTCTCCCTCACACATCTACTCTGGAGCTCCCTGCTCAGTTCCTTGATGACATGCCTTCCTGTGGATGGATGACAGGGTATCACAGTCTATAATAATCTCACTTCTGCTTTTTTATTGGCTTCCTGTCTTCCCATCAGAGTGTGAATTTCTCTGAAAGAAGGTTCTTGCCGGCCTCGTTCCTTGCTGTATGCCCAGCCCCCACACCGTGAACCGGGAACTTAGGTACTCAATAAATATTTATAGAGCAAAGAGGTGACTCTTTAACCCACATCTCATGTCAATAAGCGGAAATTCCCAGTCCAAGGTTGGCCCTGAAGGGGTGAGGACGAAGAAGAGATAAATTTCAGGAAGACCTGGATGCCCAAATCTTGGGTCCGTATGCAAACATTCCCTGGCAGCACGGGAGACGTGCCCAGAATAAAAGCAATTTCCTTTGTGACCCCAGAAGGTGACTGTATCAGTATTCCCTGGTGGGGCTGCAGGTCTCCGTGGGGCCTTGGTCCTCTCGGGCAGAAGTCAGCAGGAGGGTGTGGGAGCCTGAGCCAGGCTCCCAGCCTGGGCAGGGGCTCTTCCCCGCTGAACAGCCAGAGTCCTCAGGGAGGGGCCGAGCCTGGGGGAGGAGGGCCCAGCTCCACCTGGCTGGGACCTGCATGGGCCCATTACTGCTAGCCCACACCTGGATGGAGTCTCGTGAGCTCGCTTGTAACAACAACAACAGACACAAAATGGAACAACACAAAGCAGAGATGCACCGGCTGACACGGACCAAAGGGCTGGGGCGTGGACAGCCCAACCTTCTCTGTCCCCTCCCACGGAATAGCCTAGAAACCGGGGGTCTGGCCCTTGTGTGGCCGCTGAGCTCTGTGGAGGCCCTGGAAGGTGCGTTCCAGCAGTGCCCAGCCCAGTGGGTGTCCGTGGGAGGCAACTGGCAGCACGACCAGCCCCTGCGACAAAGAGGCCCCTTGACCATTCTCTACCCCAACCTCCTCCTGCCAAGCCCCACAACTGGGAAAGGGATCCCGGCTCCGCGCGCAGACACTGGGCTGTGCCACATTCACAGCACAAAGGAGGAATTCAGTGGGGCTCTCGGCCAGGGGCCAGCCCTCGGCCACTTTCATCACCGGGCTCCAGTCCCAAGCAGTGGGGGTGGGAAGAAAGACCCCGAGCCACCGAGGCCCTTGCTCCTGTTCCATGCGAGCAAGCTGCCGGCCCCCTCCCTGCGAACTAAGGTCAAAGGCCGCCAGGCTCCTGTTTCAGCCGAGCACCCGGGATCTTTTAGATTGTGCACCTGGGAAAAACAAAAAGCGATGTGTGAATGAGACAGAAAGGGAGCAGGGGAGGGCCGCCTCGCTGGAAAGAGCGGTGGGAAAAAGAAGAGAGGCCAGGTCGTCATCGTCATATTAGTAACAGTGCAGTCCCAGCAGCAACTGACACGGCACGAATCAGGCACCTTTTCACACTCGCTGATCCTCCCGCCACCCCTCAAGGAATGAGGAGCCCACTGTCTCTGAGGCTCAGACAGGGTATGTCACTTGCCCAAGGTTACACAGCTCACAATCAAACCCATCCGACTTTGAAGTCCACCCACAAGGCTGAGTCCCTGGGCGCCACCCTGGGGTTTCCGGGGTCCCAGAGGCATTTCATCACGGCAGCGTGAGGGGCGACAGGTGAACAGTTCTGTTAAAATGACTTTTGAAGATTCTGACTGAAACAATTCCCAGGCCCTGCCGCACGTGTGCCAGGGGCCCACGGACGCACGAGACAGCCTTTTACAGTCCAGCAGGGAGCCAGGGGACTCTTCCTCAACGTCAGGGAAAGAACAGGCGCCTATCACATGCCGACTCTGGGCCAGGCCCTCTGTGCTCTTCCATGCAGAATCATTCCATAGTTACGAGTTCCATTTCACAGGCAAGGACACCGAGGTTCAGAGAGGTAGAGTAACCTTCTCACGGTCACACAGCTTGTACAAAGCAGGGATAAGGTATGCCTGCTTCTAAAAGCCAGGCTTTTAAATGCCAAGCAGTACTGCTAAAACGGGGCATGTCTGACGGGCCTACAAAGAGTGAGGAATTCAATGTGAGGAGAGCAGGGAGAAGGAAGACAGGCAGGCAGCTCTGCAGGGCCCTGATATATATTATATATTTTCCTGATAAAATGGACGGAGGTGGGGATAATAGTACCTCCTTCATATAATCGCTGGGTAGAATAAGTGAGTTAAATCATGTAAAGCACCTAGTGTTTGCCCAGCACACAGTCAGAGCCCTGTCTGTGTCCTGGTGGATGGAGGCCAGCTGACGGCCAGCTGGCGTAAGTGAACTTTCCGTGGGTGGAGACTGGGGAGTATGAGGCTACGGGGTATTTGAGGGGGTGGGTTCAGCCTGAGGAACCCCACAGTGATGGGAAAGCGGGCATCTTCCAGAACATACCACGACTTGCAGAGAAAAGAGGCAGCTTCCCTCCCCTACTCCAAATACGAGATGTCAGTGAATTTTATAAACCCTGACATCACCAGGCTCCTCGCTAATCTGTTTAAGTGTTGGTGAAATTAAGGAAGACAAGTTCATTCTGAAGCCTCCAGGGGCCGTAAACAGAAGGAGCAGGTTAATGAACCACGCATCTCTTCTTGAGGAGCTGAGACACAATGTCTTCCTCCGAGCAGATGGCTGGCGTGCAGCCTTATTTAGAAGGCTGGCACCAGGGACCCGGTCACCTTCAATATTTCTCAGGAAGTGTGACATCTCTGTGTCTTCCTCTGCCAGGACGGCATTGGGAGACGCAGAGCAGAGGCCAGACCGCCTGTCACCGTCAACCCAAAGCGAGTCTGACACCGTGAGTCTTCTCCAGGCTCTGGCCTGCCCATGGCCTCCCACCCCAGCAAAAACAAGGCTAAGCACGGGTGCTGACCATCAGTTGGCCCCCGCCCCCATCTTCCCATTCCTCAGCACACACTGACTATGGCTGGGCACACACTAGGTGCTTTACACGACTTAGCTCATTTATTCCCAATAATCATATAAAGGAGGTATTATTATGATCCCACCTCAGTCTATTTTATCAGGAACACACTGAGGCACAGACAGGTTGAGAAACTGGCCCAAAGTCTCAGCATAGTGTGTGGTGGCCCCTGTCCACAAAGCCTTCTGTTCAGACCATCCTCGTCCCCAGGGAGTGGCCAGTCTTTTAGCCCAGCTTGATTCTTAAAACCGCAGGCAGAGCAAAAGTCTAGCAATAGGGCTGGGCGGGTGACTTCTGTGAAGAGAACAGGAGAGAGATGGTCAAAGCGACAGAAGGCCTGGTCCCCATAGCCCTCACAGACAAGCAGCCTAGCAGGGTAAATTCTCCAGAATAGCAGAATAAAAGACACAATGGAGCTGGGTTCGGTGGCTCAGCCTGTAATCTCCTGCTTTGGGAGGCTGAGGTGAGTGGATTGCCTGAGCCTGCGGGTTCGAGACCCGCCTGGGCAACTTGGAGAGACCTCATCTCTACAATAAATCAAAAAATTAGCAGGGCATGGTAGCGCGTGCCTGTAGTTCCAGCTACTTGGAAGGCTGAGGCGGAAGGATCGCCGGAGCCCAGCAGGTCGAGGCTGCGGTGGCCGGGAGCTGCCACTGCACTCCAGTCTGGGCGACAGAGTGAGACTCCAACTCAAACAAACAAACAAACAAACAAACAAAAAAGACACAATGGACTGGGGTAGTGATTTTACAAATGGTGGTCAGGCACGTGATCACCCGGAAAGTGACATCTGAGCAAAGATTTGGAGGATGTGAGAGAGAGAAGAACATTCTAGGCAGAGAGAATCACAGAATAAGGCCCTGAGGCCGGTTGGCACCTCTTGACAGTTTCCGGAACCATAAAGCAAAAAAACCAATGAGTTTATACATGAGGGTCTTGACCCAGTGCCCGGCAGAGAAGAGCCACCCTGAACGTGCTAGTCATGATTTGCAGACTGATGGAGGCAGGTGGGGGCCACCCATCTTCATGGAGGCCCAGAGGGGTCCAGCTCAGGGCTCTTTATCCTGTGTTTCCTGGAACCTGGGGACAGGCATGTGGCAGGCTGAATTTTGCTTCTCAGAGTCTCTGGGCCCTGCTCCCTGTGATCTGTGACTGTTTCCTTACATGGCAAAAGTGCCTCTTCAGGTGTGATTAAGTTAAGGATCTTGAGATGGGGAGAATGACCCTGGATTATCTGGGTAGGTCCATTTTAATCACATGTGTCCTTAGGAGCTGGCAGCAAAAGGCCGGAAGAGGAAGAGGAGGTGGGGTCATGGAGGCAGGAGGCTGGAGTGGGGTGGGGAGGGGTCCTGAGGCGAAGATGCAGGCAGCCTCTAGAGGCCAGGAGAGGCAGGGAACGGATGCTGCCTGGAGCCTCCCCAAGGAACCGGCTCTGCTGGCATTCTGACCTTAGCCCGAGAAGCTGATCTTGGACTTGCGATCGCCAGAACTGCAGGATGACAGAAGCATGTTGCTTTCAGCCACCATGTCCGGGGCTGTGACAGCAGACCCTGAAGGCGCACACAGGCAGCCTTCCTGTCACGCCTGGATGCGGCCCCTGTTTTCTTGTCCAAACACAGGTGTGACGGGGCCGGGCTCCTTAGTCCTGATCAAACCAATCCCTAGGCCGAGTTTGCACCCATTCCCCGTGCAGGCAAGGTAGCCCTGCCCAACCGGGTTTGTATTTTAACCCAGGATTCCACCCATGAGCCAAGTGTGTGCTTGTTCCAACTTCACTGGGACAATAAGCCGCGATAAGGGCATTGTCGGGCCTGAGTCGGCAGGTACCCCCTTCCTGGGGGCCTGAGAACACAGCTCCAAAGTCCTGACGTCGGAGCAAGCTGAAGTTGATTTTAAGGGCTCATGATGTGAGGGCGCTGAAACCAAAACCAGAGGCACGTGAGGCTGAGTCCCGCAGAGGCAGCCCAGCCTTTTATTAGACCGGCCTGATCTGGAGATTAGGATCCGGTTGGGGAAAGTGTGTCCTGCCCATATCTGGACATTTCTTTTTTAGCCACGGCAATGCTCTCTCTCAGAAGCGGTTCCCAAACCTGCTGCCAAGGCTCTCTCGGGTCCCGCGGGGCCTGCCCAGCCCTCCCCACCCCTTCCTCACCTCACACCTGGGGGTCCCACTTGAAGCATCTTAGCCGGAGCTACTCCCTGGAACTTTGAGTCTCCTTCCTGCCTCTGAGTTTTAGAAAGTCACTTGTCACACTTGGTTCTTCTCCCAGTGGTTCCATTTTGGACTCGTAGCAACAATACAGAACATTCTCCTAAGTGCCATTGTGCTGGGTACTTTCTATGCAGTTATTGTTATTGATTCCTTATTATTATGATTAATTTTATGTATTATTCTACCTTATTGTTTTTATTTCATTTATATTTTAAATATTCACTTAAAAATTTATATGTACATTCATTTATTAATTTTTGCATGTATTTATGAATAAATTTAATATAATAATATTTTAGTTTATTACTTATTATTTATTGTCCTGTTTAAATTTCCCAAGAACCTCGTAACAAAGTTTCAACCCCATTTCACAGATGAGAAGCATGAAGTTCAGAGAAACTAAGCAACTTGCTTGAAGTCACACAGCGAGTGGGCACAGCAGAGATTCAAGCTAGACCCATCCAACTCCAGAGCCAGCACACCCCACCACCCAGTGCCTCCCAGGGCCCCGACTTCCATGGAGAGAGCCGTCCCCATGGCCTGCCAGGCGGAAACCCTCCCTTGGGTGAGGAGGTAAAATTCCTCTTCCTCAGAGTCGTTTTCCCTTCATAGAAACCAACTCCCCGTGTGAGTCACTCAGTCCCTGCAACGCTGATACGCATCTGGCTGTGTTGTAAATAATTGACGCTGAGATGTTCAATCATAAAACTGGAATGAAGGTTAAGATGGGGTGGCCCGCAGGAGAGAGGCGGAATTAAGGACCTGCAGTAACATAGAGAATGAAGAGTATAAACCTGGGTCTGACTAGCCCTGAAGCCCGGCCCCTGGAATGTCCAGTGAGGGTTTGCTGGGGCTGCGGTCACCAGCATCACAGGCAGGGGCTCAACAGAATCGTGTTTTCTCAGTGCTGGAGGCTGAAGTCTGAGATCAAGGCTGGGGCCTTCTGAGCAGAGCTGGTTCCTTTGAGGCCTCTCTCCTGGGCCTGTAGACGCTGCCTTCTCCCTGCATCCTGCCATGGCTGTCCCTCTGTGCCTCTGTGTCCTAATCTCTCTTTTTTTGTTTTGATTTTTTGAGTCAGGGTCTCACTCTGTCACCCAGGCTAGAGCGCAGTGGCATGATCACAGCTCACCACAGCATCGAACTTCTGGGCTCAAGCCATCCTCCAGCTTCAGCCTTCCAAGTAGCTGGAACTACAGGTGTGCACCACCATGCCTGGCTAATTTTTGTGTTTTTTTGTAGAGACGAGGTCTCTCTATGCTGCCCAGGCTGGTCTCGAACTCCTGGGCTCGAGCAGTCCTCCCTCCCTGGCCTCCCAAAGTGCTGGGATTACAGGCATGAGCCACCGTGTCCACCCCTAATCTCTTCTGATAAGGACACCAGTGGTGATGGATTAGGGCCACCCATGGGACTTTACTCTACCCTAACCCCCTATGTAAAGGCTCTATCTCCAAATACAGTCCCATCCTGAGGAACTGGGGTAGGACTTCATCACAGGCATTTTGTGGGGGCCGTTTCTACCCATAACACGGCCCATGCCTGCTTTGCTCAACCCTTTCTTTGCGCCAGGTAATAGAACAAGACCTGCCCTTCATCGAGGGCTCACAGCCTCCAGAGTACTTTCCACACATCCTGTCCCTTGCGGCTCCCAGCAGCCTGGGAGGAAAGCGCTACCCTCCCACCTCACAGAGAAGTTGAGGCACATCGGCGCACAGGATGGAACTGAATCCCACTCGGTCCGGTGGCAGCAAGAACGTAATGTCGCTCTCCTGGGTTAAGGAGTGAGCGCGTTACCCGCGTGCAGTGCACAGTGGCACCAGGACATGGCACGGCGGGGAAGGAGGACTTTCAGATCCCGCCAGTCCGGGGCTGGCCCTCCCCAGGTGTTCGAGTCTCTGGGAACCGAGGAAGACACTTGTTCTTGCAGTCCACGTGTCCTACAGAAGCAGCCTCATCGGCCACAGAGAAGCCCCGGTGAAACTTCTGAGCCGAGAGCGCCTGTGCAGAGGGCTCAGAGGGCACACCTCGGTTGCCTTCCTCCCCACATCCTGATCTATAAAGGCCGATCGGGACCCAGCTGCAGGCCAGGGATGGTGCTGGCTTCCTCTGGGAGACACCAGTGACACCTGGCTGAGGGAGAGGCCCTGGGGGGCACAGACCACCTTCAAGCACACAGAGCCTGCTCACCGTTTCTCCTCCCACCTGTGTTGGAGGGAGAGAAAGTAAAGAAGGAGGTGCTGACTCACTAGTGTGACGCTCTGGTTGTGGGGTGGCTTCATTTCACCTGCCCATGGTTCCCAGTGTCTATTTTCCCTTTCCTCCATGGTAAGTAAATGGAGGCTTAGCGTTCCACGGCTTCCTGGGATGAAGTCAGCACTGCCTCCTCTTAGGTAGCTAGCTAGCTATTCTGCATGACTAAGGTCTGGCCAATGGGACATAAGCACATTCAGGAAGGGTCCGTAATAGCATCTAGGACACATCTCATCTCCGCCTTCCTCCTTCCTGGTGATTACAGTGCAGATGTGATAGCTGGAGCCCCAGCAGCCCTACTGGAGCATGAGGTAGAGAATGGCAGAGCCACAAGATGCACAGAAGCTGGGTTCCTAATGATCACAGAGCTGCCCCTGCAGCCCTGGACTGCTGGCCTTGGACTCTGTTTACATTTGATAAAAGAAAGGTTGATCTTATTGAATCTGCTTTCCTTTTTGGGTCACCTGTGGCTAAGCCCATCCAGGCAGGCTGAGAGGCTCACAGCTGTGGGAGACAAGGGCCAGCGGGCTGTGTGCAGATGCCACAGGGAAAGGCGCGAGATTTCCGAGGGGGCAGAGAAAGAGGGGCGACTCTGGCGGCAGAGACACACGGAGGTCAGGGAAGCGGAGAACTGGGCGGCTGACGGCAAGGGCTCTGGTGTGCGCCTCAGCGACCGCTCAACCAGCTGCCCCCTGCACCCCTTAGGGCCTCGGTTTCCTCATCTGTACAACGGCCGTGATGACACCATCCCGAAGAGAGAATCCAGAGAGAGTGCCTACAAATGGAGCGCAGGTGGGGACGCCATCTCTGCAGGAGCGAGGTGAGAGCTGCATGCGGGGTTTTGGAGTGAGCCGGGCAGAGGACCGCCTGGACAGGGGCTCCTCAGTCGGGGAGGCCGGGAGCCCAGGACGGGCAGGGTCCGGAGGTCACAGGAGGTGCCAGCCTGGGAGGTGCGCCTAGAGAAGCTCAGAGGACACAGCAGGGGCGCCTGCCGCGCAACCACACCCATCCGCCGGGAACAGCACGGGTCCCGCGAGGCCCCTCCCTGGTTGGCCCGGACCCCGGCTCGGGGGGCGGGCTCATGCCCAGGCCTGGCCAATCAGGGCGTCCCACCCTCCCGGGCGCCGCGAAGGAATGGGCACGTGACTGCGAATGAGTGGGCACGTGACGCGCGCTGGCCAATGAGTCTTCAGTTTCAACACTCCTTGGAATTGCTGGGAGCCTCTCTTCCTCCGCACGTGCAGCTAAGAGCCGCGCGCCGAGAAGAGCCGGCCGGGGAATGAATGACCCAGCAGAGCCAGAAGGCACAGAGTGAGTCCTCAGAACAGAGTGCAAACCCGGGTCTGGCTAGTCCTGAAGGCCAGCCCCTGGAAGGTCCAGTGAGAGGCCTCATTCTTTATGTCGGGTTTTCTGTCCCCTGCGATAGCCAGAGTCCTAGAACGCCGGGACAGAAACGGAATTCTGCTCCACCCATATCTTTGGAAATCTGCACAACACCCTGGTGCCAACTGGCTGAATTGATACATGATTTGAAATTATGCTGTTATTGTTTTTAATGTACATATTGTTCATACATCTCGCATATCCCTTTAAACAGAAACCGGGAAATTTAAAA
>CAUYQG010185956.1:0-33569 GCA_963574415.1 Tarsius wallacei
TCGCTTTGTTTCTTTTGCTGAGGATTGTTTTGGCTATTCTTGGTTATTTATGTTTCCATATGAATTTCTGTATTGTCATTTCCAGGTCTGAGAAGAACGACATTGGTAATTTAATGGGTATTGCGTTGAATCTGTAGATTCCCTTTGGTGGAATGGACATCTTAACAATGTAAATTCTTCCTATCCATGAACATAGAATATTTTTCCATTTGTTTGTGTCTTTTTGGATTTATTTGAGCAGAGTTTTGTAGTTTTGATTGTAAAGGCCTTTCACTTCTCTGGTTAGGAAGATGCTGAGATATTTCATTTTTTGTGGCTATTGTGAATGGAATTGTGCTTTTTATTTGCTTCTCTGCCTGCTTGTTGTTGGTGTATAAGAATGCAACTGTCTTTTGCACATTTATTTTGTACTCTGAGACTTTGCTAAAGTCCTTTATCAGTGACAGCAGGTTTTTGAGATTCTCTTGGATTTTCAAGGTATAGGGTCATATCTACAGCAAAGACGGATAACTTAACTTCCTCTTTTCCTATTTGAATACCCCTGATTTCCTTCTCTTGTCTAATTGCTCCAGCTAGGACTTCTATCACAATGTTAAACAAGAAGCGTGAGAGTGGGCAACCTTGTCTTGTACTGGTTTCCAGGGGAAATATTTCCAGTTTCTATCCATTTAGCAATATGTTGACTGTGGGTTTATCATAGATGTTGCTTACTATTTTGAGGTATGTTCCTTCTATGCCTAGGTGTTTGAAGGTTTTTATCAAGAAGGGATGCTGGATTTTATCAAAAGCTTTTTCTGTATCTAACGAGATAATCATGTGGTTCTTGCTTTTACATCTGTTGATGTATTTAATGACATTTATGGTTTTACGAATGTTGAACAAGCCCTGCATCCTGGGGATGAAGCCTACTTGGTCATGGTGGATGATTTTTCAGATGTGTTGTTGGATCCAATTTGCTATAATCTTGTTGAGAATTTTTGTATCTATGTTCATTAGGGATATTGGCTTGTAGTTCTCTTTTTTTGTTGGATTTTTACCCAGTTTAGGTATAAATGTGATGTTAGCTTCATAAAATGATTTGAGGAGAATTCTGTCTCTCAATTGCCTGGAATACTTTCAATAGGATTGGTGTCAACTCCTCCTTGTACATTTTGTAGAAAGCCCTCTGGTCCAGGCCCTTTTTTTTATAGGTAGTTTTCTTATGACGGAGTCAATTTCCTGGGGAGTTATTGGCCTATTTAGTATCTTAATGTCTTCTTGTCTCAATCTTGGGAGGTTGTGTGATGTCAGAAAGTCCTACATTTCATTTAGGTTATCAAGTTTGTTTTCATATGGGTGTTCATAGTAATCTCTGATAATTTTTTGTAATTCTTCGGGGTCAGTTGTGATTTGATCTTTTGCATTTCTGATTGTGTTTATTTGGGCTTTTTCTCTCTTTTTCTTGATCATTCTGGCTAGGCGGTCCATCAATCTTGTTTATTCTTCCAAAGAAACAGCTTTTTGTTTTGTTGATTTTATCTATGATATTATTATCTTCCATGTCCCATATTTGAGATTTACTTTGATTATCTTAATTCTTCTGCTAAAATTAGGGTTTTGGTGGTCTTGTCTTTCCAGCTCCCTTAGGTGATTTGTTAGGCTATTAATTTGTGATCTTTCCATTTTCTTCATGTGTGTTTGTAGAGATATAAATTCCCCTGTTAGAACTGTTTTCATGGTATCCCAGAGGTTTTGGTAGGATGTTTCTTTATTTTCATTTGTTCCCAGGAATCTTTTAATATCTGTTTTGATTTCTATGTTGGCCCAGTAGTCGTTCAGCATCGTGCTGTTTAGTATCCCTGTCTGTGTGGGTTTTGGGGGAATTTTGTTGGTGTTGATATTTATTTTTATTCCACTGTGGTCTGAGAAGGTGCATGGCAGTTTTTTAGTCTTATGAAATTTTTTTATGCTTGATTTATGGCCGAGGATGTGATTGATAATGGAGTACGTTCCATGTGGTGATGTTTAGAATGCATATTCTGTGGTTGTTGGGTGGAGTATTCTGTAGGTATCTATTAAGTCCATTTGGTCGAGTGTCAAGTTTAGGTTCTGGATCTCTTTGTTGATTTTTTTGCCTTGATGATCTGTCTAGAGTTGTTAGTGGAGTATTTAAGTCCCTAGCTATAATAGTGTTAGAGTCAATATCTTGTTTTTAGTTTACTTAGTAGTTGCCTTATAAATGCTGGTGCTTCTGTGTTGGGTGCATGTATGTTTAGAATGGATATTTCTTGTTGATGGCTTGAACCTTTTATCATTATGTAGTGTCCTTTTGTATATTTTTAAATTTTTGGTACCTTAAAGGTTGTTTTGTCTGATATTAAGATCACGATTCCTGTCTTCTTTTGTGATCCATTCACCTGGAAACTCATTTTCCATCCTCTAACTTTGAGTCTGTGTGCATCCCTTGTGGTGAGATGAGTTTCCTGGATGCAGCAAATTATTGCATTGTAGTTTTTTTATCCAACTTGCCATTCTGTGTCTTTTCAGTCATGCATTTAGTTCATTCACGTTCAGCCTGATTATTGAAATGTGATTGTTTATCCCCGTCATGATGTCCTTATAAAGTTTTTTCTTTGTTTTCTTTTAGCTTTTGGGTTGATGTATGTGTATGTTTTCAAATTTGCATTTGCAATGTATTCTCTGTTGATTTCATGTTCTGCTGTTCTCTTGGGAAGTGCTTGGTCACTCTATTTTTTCTTTCTTCTGTGCTTAATACCTTTTAAAGTATCTCCTGTAGACTAAGTCTGGAAGCTGCATAATCTCTTAGGGATTGGATGTCTGGGAAGGATTTTAATTCTCCGTCATTGATGAAGCTGAACTTGGCTGGGTAGGAAATTCTTGGTTAAAATTGTTTATCTTTGAGGACTTTGAATATTGGACTCCAGTCCCGTATAGCTTTAGTGTTTCTGCCAATAGGTCTGTTGCTATTCTGATTGGTTTTCCCTGGTAGGTAGTTTGACCTTTCTCTCTTGCTGCCTTTAGGATTTTTTTTCTTTTGTGCCTACTTTGTGTAGGTGAATTACTATGTCTCTAAGTGTTGATATTCTCATTTGATGTATTGTGGGTGTTCTCTGTATCTCTTGTGTTTGGATGGTCACATCTCTGGTGAGATGGTGAAAGTTTTCTTGGATAACCTCCTGGAATACTTGCTCCATGGCACTCTCCATTTCCCTTTCTTCTTCTGGGATACCTATCAGGCATAGGTTCAGCCTTTTGATATAATCATATATCTCTTGTAGGCTTTGTTCTTTCTTTCTGAGTTTTCTATGTTTTTCAAAGATTGGGTTAATTCCATGTTTTGGTCTTCAAGTTCTGAGATTCTTTCTTCTGCTTGATTAATTCTGCTTTCCATGCTTGTCATCTTCTTATTTATTTCCTGGATGAAATTTTGTATGACCAAAATCTCTGTTACAAGTTCTTTCAGTGTTGCATCTTGTCTTTCTTGAATCTTATTCATTCTTTCTACTCATTCTGTAATCCCTGTTGTATTCTGGGGCCAGTCGTTGGTGACTTCCATTGTTTGGGCTCTGAGGTCTTCATTTGTGACACATCTCTTTATTTTCTCTTTAGTTCCATTATACAGTGGCAGTGGGAGAGGCTTCCACTTCTGATGTTTGCTCAGCCCTCTATGCTTCTCTGAATTTGTTCTATTTTGAAACAGGGCTGTGGGTGGGAAGCTTTGCTGTCTCTTGTAGTTTTGAGAGTTGAATAAGTGGAGGATGGGGAGCTAGAATTCAGGAACTACTTGCAAATCACAATGTTCACTGATTGTGGTGTGTGTTTCCTGAGACCCACTTCCCACCACCACTTTATACGATGATGCAATGGGTACATGTGTGTACCCCCTGAATCCAACATACAGCAACAGCAATGAGGAGAACAGAGAAAAGTAGAATGAAATGAAACAGGCAAAAATTAAAAAGCAAAAACAAACATAGATCAGCAAAAGCGGAAATCAAAGGAAAAAGCAATTAAACACACACACACACACACCCACACACCAAAACAAACTGGGATAAAAGAGCAAAGAAAAGACAACAACAGCAACAAAAAACCCCCAGGAAAACCAAACACACACACACACCCAACCCAAAATGAAAGGAGAAGAAAAAGAGAAAAAAAGAAAAGAGGAGAAAAAAACCCCCTGAATTCAAATCAAACCCTCACACATATATTCACACACATATTGCACTAAAAAAAGAGAAGAACAAAAAGCAAAAACAAATTAAAAAAACTGAAAGATGGACAGTCAATCCTTCACATACACACATAAACAGAAAAAAGTGAAAGAAGAAAGAAAGAAAAAAGGGATGGGGGGGATGCAGATCCAGCCCTTACATACACATTTATGCACAAAGGAAAAATATTAAAAAATTAACAAACAAACTAAGAAAAACAAACCTTCCCTCTTGTGGCAGTTTCTGTAATTGTTCTTCTCAACTGCCCTTCTGCTGTCTCTTGCAGTGTCCACCCCAGGGAAGGAAGAGGGGGCAGTTTGGGTGGTTGGGGCTTCAGTCCTCCTCTTCCACTTTAGTATGGTCAGGGGAAATCTCTTCTGGTGGGAAAGTGTGGGTTGTCTCTTCCCCAGGTATTGGTGGGGGGCACCCCAGCCAGGCTTATCCTGGAGTAGAGTCCTCCTATTGTGGTTGATGTCCAGACTCCGCCTGAGTTCATCTCTCTCAACTATGCCCAGCCATGCGAGTCTGACATTTAGAGGATTGCTGGGGAGGAAGGGGTTGGGTCAGCCCCAGATCACCACTGATCTCTTTGGAGGTCTTCCTCATCTTTTTCTGTCTACACCCTTTGTCCCACAGCTGAATCAGGGTAGGGTGGGGCACATGAGACTCAGCCCTTGTCTTTTCCCTCCAGAGTTTGTGCTTTCAGGATATTTCCTCTGGGTCATGATCAATCCCTGAGTAGTTAATCTGCCAGTTACAGACATCGGGTCAGGTCTGTCTCTCCATGTTAAGCAAGCTGGAGCACTTTCCTGCCCAGTTTTCAAGATGGTGTCAGGGTGCCTCTTTTGTCTTCTCCAGTGGGACTCTGGGCTCCCTTGCTGTGCTCCCTCCACAGCCCTTGCTTCCAGAGTTTGGCCAGGCACTGCAGTGGTGAGACAGAGCCTGGAGCTAGCAGTCATGCTCAGCAGCTTTTTCCCAGGAAGGGCTTTGTTGATTTAAAAAGAATGGTGCTCCCGAGTGCCCACTCAGTCAGTCATTCACACGCTCACTTACTTGCCGACACTTATGCAAAATTTTCCATACTCTCACTCACTCACAATGGGACTCACTGAGTCTGACTAGCTCCACCTGTCATCTTCCTGAGAGCCTCCTCAGGAATGTTCTTTGTTTCCAAGCTACTTGTCCACGTGAAATTATTTCATTTAATTGTGTAACTAATAGCCTTGAGTTAATAAGAACATTCTATTTGTAAAGCAATATATTAGGAATGAAGAAACTATTACTAACTTGATTCATATTGACACTAAAGTTTTCATCTATACTTAAAATTATCTTTGTGTTCTTCATTACTATATACAGTTTTTAAAATTTTATTTTAAAGTTGTGGGGTATAAGTGGTTTAGGTACAGGTGAAGTTTGGGCCTCTCGTTGGACCTCACTTTGCCTGGATTAGGATCAGGCATCCTTATTGAGGTTATGTGCTCACCTTCCCTTCCCTGGCAGTGTCCCGCTACTGTCAATTCCTTTTTTGTAGTATTAAGGTAAGTGTTCAGGGTCCACTTATGAATGAGAACGTGTGGTACTCAGTTCTTTATTTCTGTGATAGATCAATAAGTATGATAGACTCCAGATCCATTCAAGTTGCTGTGAAATCCATAGCTTTGTCTTCTTTATGGCTGCGTAATAGTCCATTGTGTATATGCACCATAATTTAAAAATACAGTCCAGTTTTGAAGGGCAGCATGGTTGTCCCATGTTTTTGCTATTGTGAATAGTGCTGCAATAAACATGTGTGTACAGGTGTCTTTTTTGTAGAATGATTTGAGTTCCTTCAGGTATATACCAATTTTTAAAAAAATTAATGTATATAAAGCTGATATTGTAATGTTGAAAAGAATATTTAACTTATATATAGAACTGTCATTTTAAGATAAGACGATTTCAGTGCCTGAGGTACATAAATGGAGTTTGTGTTCTTAAGAAGCATGGGTCAGAGAACTTAGTATACCAGACTATGAAATCTTTGATCTGTTACCAATTTTTGAAGTTGTATAGTCAAACCTGCAATTATCTGCCTTGTGGCTTTATATAAAATTTTGCCTGTGAAATTCCTTGTTTTAACTTTACTTTTTTTTTTTAAAAAAAAAAAAACACATACTGAATAGCAAAATATATTAAATTTCATTACATACTAAGTAAGTTCCTGTTCATTATCTCATCTGAGCTTCAAAACAATCCCTCTATTTCCTCCTATTGATGTGTTTCCCCATTTCTTTATCCAGTTGTTACTTTGCTTATGTTATAGCTTGACCTTTCTTTATGTATCTAAAATCAGATTAGTTTTGAGATGTAAGGATTTTGTTCTCACTGGTCCTTGACATCAGCTTGAGAAGATGGACTGATTTTAGAAGAAATCAAGCAGAGACTGCAATAGCAAATGCAGTAGAGGATGTCCTGATGGGAATCAAGTCTGTCCAGCATGGGATAAACTCCCTTTTAACGAGACATTTTGGAAGCTAATGTCTAGGAAATTGGATTGTATAATGATTCATAAAAGAGAAAACAATGCAGTCCAAGGTCAAATATAATTTTTAAAAGGTTCCTATTCCCAGATTTTCTACATGTCTGCTCTGTTTTGTTGGTATAAGCAATCCAGAATCAACGAACGATGTTCAGTGTTCTTCTGTCTGTTTGTAAATCGGAAAATTGCATTCATCATTCCTTATCATTCCTTCTTGATTGAGAGAACTGGCTCATTTCAGTGCTAAAAATTCCCAGGGATAAAAATTCTGTCTCTTTTTTGCTTAGGCTCTTATCTGCAAACATTTTCTTAAAGTTTTGATAGCTGCAGAAAAAGTAGTAGTA
This sequence comes from Tarsius wallacei, assembly GCA_963574415.1. NCBI lineage: Eukaryota > Metazoa > Chordata > Mammalia > Primates > Tarsiidae > Tarsius > Tarsius wallacei. Next base: position 7,083 of record CAUYQG010185956.1, read on the forward strand.
CAGTAGGAAGAGCATAAGCTTTGGCGGCATATAACTAGTTTTGAATTCCTGAGAAAGTTACACATATTCTCTGTGTCCACTTCCACATACGTAAAAATATACGTAATAGTACATATTAAGCAAGACTGTGGTAAGAGTTAAATGAACTAACATACACACAGAGCCTGCCAAGGTATCAGGGACATATTAGGTGCTCAAAACTGTTAGTTTCAATTCCTTGGTGGTAATGTATATTAAATGCTACTGATTCTGTATGAAAATGCTTCAAAGAAGAATGCCTTGCAGAATTTTCAACCTGAAAGAAATGGGAGAACACAAATAAGTGCTCTTATAAAAATCAAAACATCTCACCCTTACCATCATTCAGAAGTGACAAATGTCATTAAATGATAAACTGATAGGTACATTTCCCTTCACAGAAATTATACTATCTAGACAATTTCTAATGCCTGAAGTCCAGCTGACACTCTCTGACTAATGTTTAAAATAAATAATAGACAACAAACTTAATAGCTGGCATTTTAAGTGCTTCAACTTGTCACCAAATACCATAGCTCCCTAAACCATTAGCTGCCACCTCATGTAATTGGTACAACAGGAGTGTAGTACACCCAATATTGCTGAAATGTTCTATAATGCCCACAGACAATTCTCTGGCCTATTTTTGGTGCTCCATTTAACTTTTTGCCAAATCTGAATTACTGGGATTTGAACTATTCAAATGTTACCTCATGCTAGCTTTCAGATTGATCCTAATTGCACTAATTGATAGTAATTTCCCCATCCAAAAATTTTGGGGAGTAATTTAGTCTTGGTAAGACTTCTGAAGCCACTAAGGTGCCACCACCTGAAGACTTAGTGCACTACAGTAACATAAAAAATGCATGCTAAACTTTGATTCAGAAAAAGGTTTATTTATACACCATATCCTTTGTGACAAAAGTTTTCTGAAGCTGTTGGCAAATAATACTCCTATAGATAGATACAGATGTGAGAAAAAAGTAAAAAACTTTTTTTGCCTATAGAATTTTCCTAGATTGTCTGTAGAATCCACTCACCTCTCATTTCTCTGCTGTTTCTACTTACCACTCACTAAATCAACAAATCTGAAGGGTTCCTATGGATTAAGCGGTCTGTCAGGCGTTGTGTGTGTCTATGGGAAAGGATAGATTTGATAGGAAAGATAGCGTTTCTTCTCTTGTATGGAATTGCAGTTTAATTTGGGACGTAGCTTATATCTCCCCAATAACAAAGAGTACTATCAAAGTTAATGTGTAAGTTATTGTTATAAGTGGCCAACAGGTATGTAAATTGATACAACCTGTTTGTAGGGCAATTTGGTAATACATATATATATAAAAAACTTTAAAAAGAACATGACTTTTGATCTCGCAATTTCATTGCTAAGAATTAATTCTATGGATATATATGCTCACGTATGCAAAGATTTATATGAAAGAATGTTCTTTACATTATTATTTGCAATACAAACATAGAAATAACCCAGATATTCATCAGTGGAAGACTAGTTAAACAAATCATGGTACAGCCAGGGGATGGAATACTATACATCTGTTAAAAATAACAAGATAGCACTATATGTACCAACATGGAAAATATCTGAGATAAGTTTTCAAGTGAAAATAACATGTTAAAAAAAGATGTATATTATTGTTATATTTATGTGGACACACATATTATCAAAATACACTTATATGTGTGTATATATATAAATTTATAGAAGGATAAATTCTAAAGTTTTAGTGCTAAATATTAGCTATATTATCTCAATACAGTGGGAATAGAGGGATGAGTGGGACATTTTATCCTCATGTTAAATTATTTGCATACTGTATTACTTTTATGATTCTAAAAATATCAAAACAAGTGAATACATTCTTCTTTGCAGTTTTATTGAAGTATAATTGAAAAAATGATTATGTTCTAAGAGTAGAAAGCAATAAAATGACAAAGAAATGCTGTTATTATTAATGATGATAAGAATCGAAATGTCCAGAGTGCTTGCTTCGTTGAACACTGAACACTTAACAAACATTATCTCATTTAGTTTCTCATACCAGAAAATACTAATTTAATGATAAGGAACCAAGGCATTGCAAGTTTAAGTAACTTTCCCAAGACCAAGCTAACTAAATAAATGGCAGCACCTGAGTCCCAGCAAAGTCCATGCTGTTCAGTGTAAAGCTAGGTTTCCATTTTGTCTTCTACAAAATTCTCTAAGGTGCCAATTAGACAACTGAGCCGTAATCATGTAATGGGACTGGGAAAATAGAAGGAAGGGGTATTCTACTTTCAGTATTGTTTTAGAGCAGAAAGGAAGGTTTAATTCTATAGTGCTTTTCATCTGAAACCATCAGTTTTTAATGAAGGGGTTTTTGCGTCAGAGCATTGATATTTTTAGTGATTCCTTTTTTCTGATTTTTTTATTTTTTAACATATTGTATTTTAAAGATGTGGGGTACAATTCAGGATTAGGTATTAGGCAAGTGGACACCATACAGGTAAAGTTTGGGCCTCCCTTTGGTCCCCACTTTGCCTGGTTTGAGATCAGGTACCCTTATTTAGTGATTTCTTAGCATTCATGGGGTTGATCGCTTTGCTACACATACATATTCATAGCAGACCAAGAGGGTAGCTCAGGTAGCATGGGTAACAGTGGGGTGGAGGGTGAGCAACAGGCTAATTGTGAATAGATGTGTATTCACCCCTACCTGAGCACTGTAGCATAACCATTAGAGTTTCACATCGATAAGACAAGTTGAAGTGAAAAGGCTGTTCTTTTGCTTCTAACAGACATTGTAACTGTATTCTTGGATGCTACATTGAAAAGATAGCATCCTCTGCTTCCAGCCACTTTTCATTGCAGAGTGCCCTCTGCTGAAGAAGCAGGGAGGCTCACCAAGAATTTTGCACATGAAAAGTGCTGTACATCTTCTCTCATAGCATCTATGTTCTGTTCTTCCCATCTATATTAAAGAGTAACTAAACTCATTACTTTTCCATAGCAAAACCTTTATTTGGCTTTAAAGCACACCACACATGACCTTACCTCAAACACAAGCCCCAAACAAAACCAAATTCAACAACTATGAAATCACCTTGCCTCTTGTGTATTTTTATCCTTAAGATAACCTTTACACTTCTGCATGTTGAGAATCAAAATCCCATCAAAATCCCCACTTTCTGTGATGTTCCACAAGGTATACAGATGCTTCTCATTTCTTTCTTTGCAAACCCCTTGATTGTCCTCATTTCTCCTCTTGGCTCTGAAACCTATTTTATTTTACTTTACAAGTATTTGCAAGTTTTACAAGTAGACCTACTTTACAAGTTTGAAAGATCTTTTGTAGAGAGAATGATATGTTGTGGTTTAGTTTATTCTGTTTTCAGTTTCTCACACAACAACGATTGCGGATTTCCATTAGTCTTTTGCATAACCTTTGTGAATTATAATGCAGATGATGAATCTAAACTTTTCTTAAAACCAAGCCATATTTTTATCAAAATTAACCAAAATGCTTATCGACTTTATTATTATTATTATTAGAAATTAAATAGAAACAGGGACATTCTTTTTAGCTTTTGAACTGGCTTGGTGAGATGAAATGGAAACACCCAAAGTAGATTTTTGTTAACATAATTGCATTTTTTTGGGTGAACAACTTTTTAATAGCTGGTTAATGCCCTTTACCACACCAAAACAAAAACAAACCACACACATACAACATTTTCATTGATTTAAGAATAAAGAACGATAAGATAATGAATTACACATTTTTTTTTTTTGAATCGGAGTCTCACTCTGTAGCCCAGACTGGAGTGCAGTGGCCGCTCCCGGCCACCGCAGCCTCAACCTGCTGGGCTCCGGCGATCCTTCCGCCTCAGCCTTCCGAGTAGCCGGAATTACATACACGCGCGCGCTACCACGCCCTGCTGATTTTTTAAATTTATTGTATAGATGAGGGCTCGCCAAGTTGCCCAGGCGGGTCTCGAACCCGCGGGCTCAGGCAATCCACTCACCTCAGCCTCCCAAGGCATGGGATTACAGGCTGAGCCACCGAGCCCGGCTGAATTATACATTTTTATATTTCACTTTTACTTTATATTTTCATTAGTTCAGCATCTCATACAGTTAAAACACTGTCAAACACTATCTCTTTATATCTCACAGCGTATCATAATTTCAAATAAAAATTGGAATCCTTTATCTGTTTTACTTCATTTGGTGATAGGGAATTTTAATTTTGGAATGTTCTGGAGCATTTGGGAAATGGAGTTGCATAACTAGAGGTATAGTTATTCTTAGGGTTTCTTTTCCTGGGATATTGTTAATTGCATTAACTACTCAATATTCATTAATTTACCAGTAAATTAAAGGCTAGAGAGGGAGTTAAACATCACTTATAACTGTTTTACTTCCTTGTATGACCGTTTTTGAGTTTATTGAACATGTATATCTATGATAATGTGCGCGAACACCTTTATGTTAATTTGTTCTGTTTCCTTTTGTTTTTGTTTTATGTTATATTTAGGTCTTAATGCTAATGTTGAAAATTAGCTACGTGGTATGATTTTTTAAAGTATACTTATTTTTGAAAACATATTCATATTTTCTCTCCACACTTCATGAATATATTTGCTGTAGTTTACAAATTTACAAAAAGAGTATTGTTTGGGAAAAATGTCAAAATATCTTCAAATATCTTTCATTATACTCTTTGTTGCTTAGCTGTATTTTCGTCATTTCTGTTTTATTATTAAGAGGTTTTCTTTTGCTTTGCAAATTTGAAATCTGTCAAAACAGTGCATTAAATGATTCTGAATCATCATGATCCAATGTTTTGTTTTCTCCTCCCAGAGATGGGCAGCCTGAAATGCAAGATTGTTGTATAATTTTGACATATTTATAACCTCCTTCGAACATTGTGATTAAGAGCAATCTCAAGCCTCCAGGCTTAATCTAGGATTTGAGAATGGAAAATTTGGTTAGTAAGGATGGGCAAGAGTTTTCTGGAAAGCTTGGTACTCCTAATGTTTGTTTAGAAGCATGGCATTTGATTTTCCTATATATTTTTAGATGTGTTTATACAGAACATTAAATTCTTCTTTGCACACTGGACACACTAAGTTTCCTTTTTGGTCGGGCACGGTGACTCACGCCTATAATTCCAGCACTTTGGGAGGCTGAGGTGAGAGGATTACCTGGGCCCACGGGTTTGAGACCAGCCTGGGCAACATGGCAAGACCTTATCTCTACAATAAATCAAGAAAAAAATTATCCAGGCATGGTGTCACGTGACTGTGGTTCCAGCTACTTGGAAGACTTAGGCGGAAGGATCGCCCGAGCCCAACAGGTTGAGGCTGCAGTGGTTGTGAGCACGCCACAGCACTCCAGCCTGGGTGACAGAATGAGACTCTGACTCAAAAAAAAAAAAAAGTTTCCTTTTTCTCTGTTGGTTTGCAGTTTTACTGACAGGAAAAGAGCAAATGAAAAGTCTGGTTATACAACCTGTATTGATTTTTAATTCAAGTTGAAAACGTATTTTAGAGATATATGAATCATAACTAGGTTACTCCATGTAAGGGTCAGTGCATTGTACCACTCTGGTTTAAAAAAAAATATTTTGAAGAAGTGTCAGTTGGATTTTGGCAAATATAACTGGGTCAGAAACTAGGCCACCCAAACTCTTTACCTTTTCCCATTGGAAGAGTGTTATCCTGGAATGAGCTTTTACTACTGACATCCCATGGCTAACTTCCTTCCCTTGAATTGTGCTTATGTAGCAGATGGTATTGAATATATGCATATATTTTTGTGATCAATGTCAAGTTGAAGTCTGAATTAGTACAGTAGAAAAGTGTGTAATGGAAACATAGCTGTAAAGTGTTAGATTCGGGTGTTAGATTAATTCATTGCCATCTGTCTTTATTTTGCTAATCCACTTCTATGGACACCACACAGCATTGTAAGTTCTTTTTCAAAATTCTGTGTGTGTGTGTGTGTGTGTGTGTGTGTGTGTGTGTTAGTTCCACCACACAAAATCCAAACAACAGCTACAATACCCTTTCAGAAAAACAGTAAACACAATAAAAAACAAATTTTTGAATATTTCTATTGGTATTCCTAATCTTTTTTGGGGGTTGATTTTATCCACAGTTTTTTATTGATAATGTGAGGGTAAGTCATTGGGTAGCAAAGTTTTCAGGAATTTTACTCTAGAATGCTAAAAAATAAATACATTGATTATTTTTGTATTGATGTTTTTCTCATTTGAGCTCTTAGTATTCAACTACATAATATTAATGCTATAAGTAGAAAGTTTCTGTAAATAATATTAGCACTTTGAGAGAAAAATTATGAAGATATGTAGTGAATGCATGAAATAATGGTCTTCAGAACACATCCTTGTTGACTATATAATGTCCAAAATATATAAGGAACTCAATTCAACAGTAAAAAACCCAAACTTGATCTAAAAATTATTGGAGGACCTGAACAGATATTTTCTCAAAGAAGGTATACAAATGGCCAGTAGGTATACGAAAAGATCATCTAATACCACTAATCATCAGGAAAATGCAAATCAAAACTGCAATGAGATATCACCGTATACCTGTTATGGTGATTTTTATTTTTAAAAAGTCAAGAGATAATAAGCATCCTTTAGATGTAGAGAAAAAGGAACCCTTGTTGATGGTAATGTAAATTGGTGCAGCTAGCATGCAGAACAGAATGGAGTTTTTTCAAAACATTAAAACTAGAACTGTCATGTGATCTAGCAATCCCACTTATGAGTATATACCAAAGGAAATGATATCAGTATGTCAAAGAGATATCTACACATCCATGTTCACTGCAGCATTACTCACAATAGCCTATATGTCCATTGATGAATGGATTAGGAAAATGTGGTATATGCATACAGTGGAATATTATTCAGCTTTAAAATAGAAGGAAATCCTGCCATTTGCAACAACATGCATGAACCTTGAGGACATTATGCTAAGTGAAAAAAACCAGACACAGGAAGACAAATCCCACATGATCTCACTTATATGTGGAATCTTAAAAAAAAAAAAAAGTCAAACTCAGAGTAGAATGGTGGCTCCCAGGGAATGTGGTATGGAAAAAAAGGACACAAAAGATACGAATCTTTGACTATAAGATGAATAAATACTAGAGACTTAATAAACAGCATAGTGACTATAGCTAATGTGCTGTATACTTGAAATTTGCTAAAAGGGTAGATTTCAAGTGTTCTCACCAATACAAAAAATGGTAACTGTGTGAGGTGATGGATATATCAATTAATCTGATTATAGTAAGCATTTCACAGTGTGTACATATATTAAAATATTGCCTTGTACATCCTAAATATATACAAATTTTTTCAGTCATACCTCAATAAAACTGGAAAACTCCACACCTTTAGGTAGAATAAGTTGACCAATTCTATATTATTAGCAAAAGTGGTGGAATTTACACCTTATTTTCCAAAGTAAAGAGCCATTTATTTTTATGTAAAACAAAGGAATTATTTCTAAAAGTTTATATGTTTGTCACAATTCATGATGAAATGAAGTTTCAATGATTTTGAAAAAAAAAGGAGTGCTGAGTGGGAATATACTCATTTAGATGTTGAAATACAATTTTTTGAAATATGTTTTAAAGTTGCAATAATAACACCAGAATGGGAACTAGCAATTAAAAAAAATAAAAAGTTTATTTATCATTTATGTAAGAGTTTAGTATCACTTGTTATACAGTGTAAGAACTCTCAATATTATAATAAGTAAAACTAGTCTTTTTATAATAGGCAATTAAGTTACTTAATTACTTTTGCTAGAACCTTTGCTTTGTATTTTATTTTTGAATTTTTGTTGATGTTTGATTATTTTCTAAATTTTATAATCTTGTATATTTAAATATTTGTTTTATTCTAAGGAAGACACACTTAGGTGACTGTGTGTGTGTGTGTGTGTGTGTGTGTGTGTGTGTGTGTATTGGGGGATTTCTATCAGAAATAGTAACAAAAATGAAGCACTCTTTTACCTTGATTTTCAAGATCCACAAATATCAAACCAACACCCCAGGGAAAACATCATGTTATGTATCACTTCTACATGAGTCAAACCACAGTTGCTGGGATTCAAGTCCATTGCCACTTAACGCACTCTCAATCCTCGTTTTTTGCCATACACTTAACATTCTAGGACCAACTGATTTTATCATAGTAACATCATTTAGCTCATATAGATGACTAGATTTAGTTTTAAAGATCTTGATTGACAACGTGTCTATTTGACCAAATAACTCAGCTTTCTTGTTTTTCCTTTGCAAGTCTGGCCCAGCAATTCTTGCTTCTTGACCCATATGAATGTTTTTAAGGGTAGGTACTTTGTGTCTGGAAAGTAACTTGAATTCTTAGAATAAAAGATGCCATCTAAATACCAAATTTTACATTATTGATTGCTTGCTAGAGTGTACTTTGTGTGTATCCTGTCCAACCTAATTTTCTCACTATAAAACTTTGCCATCTTGCCTGCTGAGACTTCCTTTTCACTACTTTGTGTTGGCTTCTCTCCTCTCTCTGCCCATGCTGTGATAAAATCACTATGGTTAGAGCTAAAGTTAAACCTTTTAAAAACCTAATTAAGTATTTTTTCTATCTATGATAAAATATCACTGACCAGAAATCTAAAGAGCATCAGGGGAAGAAAACCATAAATAATTCCCCAAAATGTAAGGACACACATCAGTAGAGAGAAAAACAACTCCTTGAATCATGCCACCATGCTGGGGCACTTTCATGAGGCTTATGTATAAAGTGGTACTTTTATAGCCACTGGTCAAGTCTGTAATTGGAATAGCTGTTGCTGCTAGTACTGCTGTTATTGCTGACACCTCAAAAATGAGAATCACTTTTTATCTCTTCACCATAAACAGATACCATAGCAAAAATGGATTTATTCATAAATTCCACAGATTGAGAAAGACCTCAAGCTGAAAGCAGGTCAGCTTTAGCTTCATAGAATATAAGTCTTGAACATTTCAGAAAAGAGAGCTTTCCTAGAAGTTTAGACAATTTTGGTGAATTATGAAGTCCTTGAACTATTGTTGGGTCTATAATTTTTCAGAAGGCTGGAAAATCACCAGGAAAATGACTAAGAAGACTTTTAATGCATTGCCATATAGTTGTTAAAGTTCAAGTGGTAAACAAATAAAGGATGGAAATGTCATTCTGGTTTCTAAATATACCGTAATTTCTTTGAGATTCCTCTTATCAGGAAACTTCCGCCCCTAGGATTCTTTGACATCTAATTTGTTGAACTGTTTATAAAACACAGAAATGTGAAGATGCATTAGATGTTGTTTACAAAATATTCATGGACCAATCTAGAAAAAAAATTCACTTTGAACTCCTATCTGTTGAATATAGTCTGATTGTGATACATTATTGGGGGATTGCTTGATGTTTCTATTACTGGGAAAAATTTGACATGAGACTACTCTTGACTTTGTGTGGTAGATTAGATTATTGTTCAGTAAATAATTCTCTTCCTCTCCATCTTCATGGTAATAATATATACTACCCTATCCCATTGATGTTGGGCTTGGTCATGTGACTTGCTTTGGCCAGTGCAATGCTGGTGAATGTGACATGAGCAGAGGCTTGAAATGTGCCAGTGCAATTGGGCTTATCCTCTTGTGTCTGTGCCTTTGCCATGAAATATACTCTCTGGTCCAGCTAGCTTTCTGGACCAAGGAGGAACATACTCACGCAAAAGAGACTTGAATCCAAGCTGCAGTTTAGAAGTAAGCCTGAGCCCAGTCTAGATCAGAATTATATCAATAGCTGACCCAGAGAGATGTATGAGCAAAAAATAAATGCCTATTGTTATATTTCAGTGAGTTTGGGAGTGATGTGTTATACAGGAAAAGCTGAAGGATACACTTGGCATTAGCAGTTTTGACATTTACAATTTTAACTCTCCTTACACATGTTCACGAAATCGAGAAACCTGAATTTTGCTTACAGCTTGAAATTGAATTTTCATCACTTTACTCTCAGGGTAATTTGTTTTACAATCATTTTTATTTGGGGGTGAGGGGGATTGGTGTTCTAAGGTGGCATTTGAGAAGTAAAGGTTTGAGACAACTTTTGTGAATATCCAAGGTTTGTCATACTACTTTACTTTAGGATGGAAAAGTCATAGTTTACCTCACTTAGCTGTATACATTACATTTGACATAGCAGATTGGAAGGGCTCATTGCCTAATTTTATTCATTAATATAAATATAAATAATGAGGCATGCATGTATAAAAACAGAGGGAGAATACTGAGAGCTTCAAAGACTGGGTCATAAAGTAGATAACCTGAAGTTCCTGAAGTAGATGGATCTGAAAATTTGAAGAATGAGTACAGAGAATCATTGAAATTTTTTTTCTAGTTAGTTTCCCCTCAAAGGCTGCTAATTTTCTTGTTTCTCTTTGAGAATGCACAGAGGTAATGCAGCAGACACTATTGGTGCAGGTATCCATAGTAGGAACCAAGTATTAACACACTTTTCATTAGCTTTTCTCCTTTTTTTGCTCTCATTTCTACTCTTTCACAGTGCTTTCTGGAATTATCTCCAAAATAAACTGGTTGTCCCAAATCCTTGTCCACATAAGGTTCTGCTTTTGAGGGAACCCAGCATTCTAGATTGCATTCTAGTGTGACTTTTTTTCTTTTTTTTTTCTTTTTTTTTTTTTAATTTTTAAATTTTTTAATTATAAAGATGTGGGGTACAATTCAGGGTTAGGTACACAAATGTTGATTATGCAGGTACCCTTGTTGATGAAGTATGTCCCTCCCCTAGCAGTATTTTAACACTTACTGTTAGTTGATAATGACTTTTTTTCTAATCGATATAGGAGTCCTATTGGATAGAAAAGAAAGCAGTCTTTGTTTCATTCTTGGGATTTTTTTATTTTTTAACAACTGAATGCAGAAAACTAGGTCAATTTTAAGAAATATAATTAAAAGTCATATTTTAATATAAGATGTTATAGAAATATAAAAATAGGCAATCATCTATTAACTACTTAATCAATGTTTATCATTTACTACTTTGTTATTTGAGTTTATATTCCCAGTGCCCATTACATAATTAAGAAACGGTTCTAGAATCAGTGAATGAATCAATGAATGAAAGAATGGATAGAATATAGTTCACTGCCTTCAGGAGCTTATTGTGTAATTGTAGAGACAGACATAGAAACATGCCACAGCAATGTGGTATGTACAATAAAAGAGAAATGAATATGGTGCCGTGGGAGCACAGGGAAGGTGTAGCTAACTGAGTCTTCCCAAAGGAGGTGATAGACAAACTGAGTCTGAGAGGAGTTGGCTTAACAGACTAGGGGATGGGGAACTTCCAAACAGGGAGAAAGGAATGATCAAAGGCACAGAGTTGTAAGATTCTCAGAGTTGCCTAATTTGGAAGTAAATTTTAGGGGTATAGCTGGAGCGTAGAGTATATGGTACAGTCTAAAGAAGTTAGGAGAACTTAGAAAGTGGGAATCCTTGCCATGGGCTCTGCTTACAGTGCCTTTTCTGGTCCTTCTTTGACTATGCCTTCTTCATGAGGTGAGAAGTCCATGGAGCTAATAGGATATGCCCACCTAGAGTTTGAACTTCCCTTGCTAAATCATGCTCCAGGTACTTAGGAATTTTCTCCTCAAATGACCTCACTCCACTTTTAGGGCCTGCACAGATTTCTTCCCAAGATCTATCTTCCTGAGGGAGGGCTAGTACATCAGTGTTTTCACCCTTAGATCTGAGGGTTGGCCAAGAGACATCTGTTTGGGGAATGTGGATGGAGCTTAGACATGCAAGCGGGTGTCCATAGATTTGTTAGAGAGGCTTCTTAAATGTGGGAGTGAAGGATCTGGGTAGAAAAAAAGTTTGGGGATGGAGTGGGTGGTGGCTGAAGGCCTCTGCTTGTACCCTTGCTACTTAAGATCTAAATGTGACTTCAAGGAGGGGATGCAGAGGAAGTAGAGCCAGATAATATAATCTTGAAAGCAGATCGGTAGTGTTTGCTGATTTCCATGGCTCATATACTCCCATTATGACTGATTTCAAGCCATCAACGTTAACATGACCAAATGTGGAGGTGGGAGGAGATGTGAACAACTGGCTCCAGCAAGCCCATAGGAGCTAGCTTCAGCATACCATTGAATCAAAACCCCTGAAATAAAAAAATAAAAGTTTTGGAAAATTTTCAATATAAGAAAGAGTTAGGGATGGGGAGATGGTGGAGTGAATCTAAAACCTGAGCCTTTTCTCAGAGTTGCTTATAGAATATTGGCAAAAGTTCATTTTAGGGTCTTTCAAAAATTTTTGCCCAGGGTAAGGAGAAGATGACTTTTCAACAACAATGTGGAGGTTTCCAAGGAAATAAGAGCTGAGTATATTGAACATCAGCAGGCAATCTAGTATTGCTGGGTTCCAGTGGAACAGTATCCACCCAATAGAACACATTTTTCTTTCTTTCTTTTTTTTGAGTTGAGGTCTTACTCTGTTACCCAGGCTGGAGTGCAGTGGCACGATCGCAGCTCACCACAGCTTCCAAATTCTGGGCTCAAGTGACCCTCCTGCCTCAGCCTCCCAAATAGCTGGGACTACAGGTGTGCACCACCATGACTGGCTAATTTTTTAATTTTTGTAGAGATGAGGTCTCACGATGTTGCCCAGTTTGGTCTCAAATTCCTGGGCTCAAGAAATCCTCCTGCCTCAGTCTCCCAAAATGCTGGAATTACAGGTATGAGCCACCGCACCCAACCAGAACACCTTTTTCCAATTCATAAAAATGCATCAAATATGGGAGTTGCAACCCTGAGAATACTCCTCTCCCCAGGAATATTTGCAGTTTTTAAGAAGACATGGAGAGAATGATGAAAAGAAATAATTCAATATTGATAGTAATTCAGGCATTGAGGCAGATTGGCAAATAAGATGTTTTTCAGTCAGTATTTTATCATAGTCTCTTAAATGATATAGAATATTTATTTAGATGGTTTCCCCTGCTACTGCCTCCATTTGGCTCAGTACATCTAACCAGCCCCAAACACATATTGAGTCTTCTTTTTCATTTACTCACACAAATGAGTAATGATTAATTTTTCCGAATATAGAACAAAATATAATCAATCACAAAAGTTTTCACCCCAAATTTTTGTAAAGTAGAAATCTCATAATGTGTATATCCAAGATCAGTATATGCATTCAGTATATGCAAGATTCATTCATTGAAATGTGGAAACCCATATCTTCTAGAATTCTGTTTGTTGACATTTTAGAATTGGATGGTTCTCTCTTGTGGTAACTCTACTGACATCTCCGATTGATCTTTGCTGAGAGAGTTTAATCAACGTTGCCTTGCAACATGCTTGACCCTTAGATGTGCCAAACTAAATTTGATGTTGTCTTGGCTGGATTATTGAGTGTTGTTTTTCTGTTTTCTTTGAGGTGTTTTGTTTCTGTAGCAATAAAGTTAAACTCAGTTATCACCCTTGTGACATCTGCACTCCAGGACTTTAAAAGTGTGGAATGATAATTATGGATTTTTAAAGTGTAATTTAATTTTTGAGTAAAAGACTTACTTTGTTCACTAAATCTGGTTTTAGGTTAAATTCCAAGTAAGTCCTCAGTCTCCTCTCCAAATACACAGAAATTACTTTTCCAAACAATAGGTATATTTCATGAGGAAAACCTGGATTGTGTGTGGTTCAAGTGATTAAAGGGTAAACTAATCTTTAAGGTGTAATATTAAGCTGGTAGTTCACTTTATGTTGGAATTTGAAGGCAATAAATTGCCTAGATATTTAATAGCTTGAGTTCTAAGAGCCAGGAAACATATTTTCTGCTTTTGCAAATAGAAGAGATATTAGTATTAAATATTTAAAATTGGACATTATGGAGTAGTGCCAGTATAAACCAGAAGCTTCAAAGATGTATTTGGCAGGATTTATTTATAATAGTAATTATAAATACAGTCATCATTTACAATGGAAAATTCTGTTATGATGGAAATGTCCAAAGTGGGTGGCCACTGTTAAATATTTACATAGTACTGCCAATGGTGGTTGCAGCTTTAAAAGCAGTATGAATAGTATGATGTGAAATTATAAAAATAATAATTCAAAGTAGCTACAGAGATAAATCACTGTAGTACCTTTAATTAATAGTGCTAAGATGATAAGTACCAAGATGGTATGTTTCCTGGTGGTGGGTTTTGGAGGGTGGGACATTGGTAGAGTGCAAGGATAGTTGGAAGGCACAGTGAAAACGTGTGGCTCTGAAGCTCAGTTCCTTATTTATTCTTGGTTGAAGAATGTGTCTCTTTTTTCAGGGACAGTAGTTACATTTTTTGGTCAATTACAGAGCTTCTAGGGAAATACATATGGAAGAAGAAGGAAACACCTGCAAGCCAGCAAATTCACCAAATCAACCCTTGTGATCTATGAAATGGCTTCTGTGGCAGCCAAATTGCTCTCAAATCCAGCTGACTCCTTTAGGGACTAAGTTTTATTAGTTTTGTGAACTAGAATTTATATGATTTTGTGCTATATAAACTTTGTGTATAAATGAAAGGCTTGTTCAACAACTCATATGCTCGCAAAAGCTCCTTGCAGGGTTTCAAATATAATATGCATTTTCTTTCTTTGAAAGTCTGCTTTTCTAACAAGTCTTTTAAAAAATATATCTCTTATTTGATGGTACTCAGCTTGTCTATGAAACAGCAAATCTAAACTCAGGAAAACACCTTCCTCCATGTTCATTCCAAACTCAATCCCCACCATGACAAGAACCTGGTCAAATCTAAGAAGCTCTTAGAAATAAAAATAGTTGTGTAGTCTTGCTTAAAGGAATTAGAAAACCAAGCCGTACATACCTAGATTCCACAGGTAACTGCCATTTGTTATATAGCGTGTGAATTTTTAAAAAAAGTGCTTTAAGCTTTTTACTACACAAATTCTCTTCCAAGACCTTCTTAATTCTCAAACTCCGCTATTGTTTAGACTGGTGATATGACCCCAAGAAACATTAGCTGGGGGTAAAATATGGATTTTTTTATGTGCATAATAAAACCTGTGTTGTGTAGATTGATGGATGTTTTTCATTTTTAAGAGAGGCAATTTCCTGTTGGATAGGAAAAAGGGGACTTCAGTGACTTAATTGAATGAAATAAAACCTCATCAGCTTATGATCGCTCATCTAACTGTTGATCACTTTTTATCCTATCGACAGGGAGGATATTTTCAACTGAAACCTTCTTTTCTTGCCTAACTGAAAATGAGTAAACACACTAACTCCTAGGAAAATATGGCAAAGTAGGCATTTTTATTTCTATTTTAGTATTTCTAGATATATGCAGCGTAGTCTTTTTTCTTCTTCTAACCACATCTGTCCTAACAGCATTACATTTTAAAGTATAATGTCCCCTTTCAATCACTGTGACTGCTAACTTTATCATCTGTGAAAGCTTCCCCAGAGGTTGGTGTCTTCAGAAGCAGAGATTTTTTCTTAACTGGTCTATCAAGATTTTTTTTTTTTTGATCAGGGGATTTGTCTAAAAGCAGAGGTTTTTGCATGTTTTTTTTTTTCCTTATACACTTTCTAAGCAGAGTGGATTTTGCCTCAGCACATTTCTTTTTTACCCTTGAGTATTCTTAAAGGTCAGCCAGTAAAAGTAGAGTCCCCAGGAGGGTTGCAAGACCTCAGAGTCAGTGTAAGCCACTCTTGCTATTTACATTATAAAATGATGTGATTAAAAGCCAGTTCTAGAGAAAAATGCTTCCCTGATTGTGTTGCAGTTCTGCCATTACTTTGCAGAAAAAGAGCACAGCTGGGGTAAGCTTTGATGCCTTAAGGCCCCGATTTTTTGATAGATTGGAAGAAATCTAGCAGGATTTGTTGATAAATTTACTTTTCTCCATGTGTAAGAAGCACAATGGATAGGTGGTTTTGTCAAGTAGAGCAGCACTAAAAAAATGACTCAAAGGGCATATTGTAGAGTGAGTGGGGTAATCATAAGTCAAGGCAAGTATATTGATGTTACCATGGTATCCCTTTGGAAATACTTAATGCCTGCAATGTTCACTGTGGACAATGGATGAGTAAGATTTAAGAGCTATCACTTCCATCCCTCTGGAATTGGGAGCACTCTCAACAGCTATAATAGAGTAATAAAATGAGATTTTAAAATATCCTACTTACATTATGTATGTAACCTTTGTATTTCAATGTGTAACCTTGAGGTTGGTTACGTCTTAAGCCTATTCCATCCTCATTATTTTCCAACTTGCCATTTAACTTCATGGTTCTGTTCATTTTCATGCCCTTTCCCAATAAGTTAGAAACTCTTTTGAGCATAGTAACCAGGTTCTTTCCTGTTCCTCTCTACCTGCTAGATGTTCAGTGAAGATTTTTTAAAAGAGTATATAAAATGAGAATGCCTTTACAATACTAGGAAATTATACAGGGAATAAACTTTTATATTTAGTGATATCTGTATTTGATGAATGATTGAAAATTCCATATTTGTTCATTAAATGTAGATTTTTGTTGTCTTTACAGTCCTATCGTTTCGCTTTTCTCTTTATTCTGTCTCCTGGAGAGCTCATCATCTTGTATAACTTTCATCAGTCATCTCCTTGTTGATGACTCTCTAGCTTAAAGTTTAAGGCTTGCTCTCTGTTCTAATTTCTACTTTCATTTCTTGTTTCTACCTCAATCTTAATCATGTCCAGGGTTCTCACCAGAATGCTGGTGAATGCTTTATTTTGTTCCTCATTTCTGACAATTCCTCCTAAGTTCCTCTCTGACTTAATTTCCCTACATTTTGTGTTCTTATTATCTCTTGCATTAATTTATTTTCTTGTTGTCAATCACTTGATCTGGACATGACTCCAAGCCATGCTTACTTTGCAGCATCCTAATTAGTCTGTCTTATTCTATTCATTTTCCCCTGTATTCAGGAGTTGGCAAACTTTTTTTTTTTTTGCAAAGGGCTGAATAGTAAATACATTAGCCTCTGTGGGCCATACGATTTCTGTTGCAACTGCTCAACTCTACCATAGACAATATGTCTATACATATATGTGTGTGTGTGTGCGCCCGCACATGTGTATATGCATAATAATTAAATGAATGAGTTTTGGAGTGATGAAGACCTTGAACCAAATCTCAGGTTTACCACTAGAGTTTAGAAATCTTGGGCAAGTTACTTAGCCCCTAGGGAACTCAGTTTACTCATCTGTAAAATGGGCATAATTATCCAGTTACATGTTTTCCTTTGCAAAGTCTGAATAAGCTAATAAGTCTAAAAATTCTCAACATACTAAATGAATATTAAGCATTCGATAAATATTAGCTGTTACTATTATTTAATTAATCAAATAATCAACTTAATTTATCAATGGTCTATTGTATGCCATAATTATTCTAACTGTAAGTCATATAAAGAGGCCTACATGTTCCCCACCTCTGAGAGTTTTATAGTTTATGAGGAGAGTCCAACCTTAGGTGATTAATTACAGGTCAATAGGAATAAGTACTATAATAGAGGTATACAGAAAGCATCACTGCAAGGAAAGGAATCCTTGATAAAGAAGGCAGAACTTGAATTGAGTCATGAGGGATGAATAGGAGAGATTCACCAGAAAGAGAAAGTGGGGAGAATTTTTCAGGTAAAGGACAGCAAAAATAATGGCATGATTTTAGTCCAGATGTGCTTGAGGACATCGATGAGAAGTCCAGTCTGATAGAGATAAGGCTGTAGAGGAAGGCTAGACCAATTGTAAGGGGGGTCTCCTGAAGGGATATATTTGCATATGGAGTTATGGCATATTTTACCTATCACTGTCATTTAAAAAATCTATATATTGAGTAATTGATCAATATTTTATACAGGTTGTAGTTAATTCTGTTATAGCCATGGGCAGACAGTAACATATCTCTGTACTTTGCTAATTTACTTATGATACCTTTATTTCCTTATTGTTTGTTTACCAGAGGATCAAGTAGGCCAACTAAGAAATGATGTAAAAAGAGATATAGAGAAACAATTTGTAGAAAAGAATAACAAATTGATCATTCGGAACTATAATAACTGAGCACACAATACAGGAAAGAGAAACTCACAGAAATCAAAATTGCATAATAGAATATAGGTTTTATCCACATGAGGTCACATCATTGATGAACAGAGATAATTTTACTTCTTCCTTTCTATTTAGATGCCTTTTGTTTCTTATATTTGCCTAATTGCTTTGGCTAGGACTTCCAATGCTGTATTGAACAGAAGTGGCAAGCGCAGACATCCTTGTCTTGTTCCTGATCTTAAAGGAAAATCTTTCAGTCTTTCACCATTGAGTATGATGTCAGTTGTGGGCTTTTCTTATATGACCTTTATTATGTTGAAGTAATATCCTTCTATCCTAGTTTGTTGTTTGTTTTTATTATGAAAGGATGTTGAATCCCATCAAATGTTTTTTCTGCATCCTTTGAGATGATCATGTGGTTTTTGTCCTTCATTCTGTTAATGTGGTATATCGCACTGATTGATTTCATATGTTGAAATATCCTTGTGGAAATATCCTTGCAAATCCCATTTTAAAAAATTTGTATAATTATTTTTAAGTGTTGTTGAATTCAGTTTGCTAGCATTTTTTTGAGGAATTTTTTTGTTGTTTTTATCAACATTCATCGGGCGTATTGGTCTGTAGTTTTCTTGTAGTGTCTTTGGCTTTAATATCAGAGTAATGTTGGTATCACAAAATGAGTTTTGAAGTATTTCATTCTCTTCAATTTTTTGGAAGAGTTTGAGAAGGACTGGTGTTAATTCTTCTGTAAATGTTTGGTAAAATTTTCCAGTAAAGACATCTGGCCCTGCAAAAAATAACATATGCTGGTGAGAATCCAGAGAAAAGGAAACTCATACATAGTTGTTGGGAATATAAATAAGTATAGCCATCATGAAAAACAGTATGAAGAGTTCTAAAAAAAGCTAAAAATAGAACTACCATATGATTCAGCAACACTACTATTGAGTATTTATCCAAAGGAAAAGAAAAAAGTATACTAAAGGGATACCTGTACTCCCATGTTTATTGCAGCACTAATCACAATAGCAAAAAATATGGAATCAACCTATGTGTCCATCAATGGATGAATGGATAAAGAAAATGTATATATATATATGTACATACACAATTATTTTTATTTATGTGTCTTTTGTTGTAATAGCTTCTCTTTTGTCTTAATCTGTTAGTGCTGCTATAACAAAATACCTTTGGGTAATTTTGAAACCAATAGAAATTTCTCGAAGTTCTAGATGCTAGGAAGTCCAAGACCAAGGCACCTACAGGTTCACTATCTGGGGAAGACCCAGTTTCTGCTTCCAAGATGGCTGTTTCCCCCAGAGTAGATCCCATCCATGAGAATCCTAACTTCATGACTTAATTAGCTCCTAAAGGTCTCACTTATAATTACTATCACTTTTGGCAGTTAAATTTCCACATATGAATTTTGAGTGATATGTTCAATCCATAGCATCTTTTATTTCTGATTTTGGTTATTTGGGTCTTTTCTTTTTTCTTTAATCTAGCTAAGGATTTGTCCATTTTGTTTATGTTTTTAAAAAAACAACTTTTAGTTTTGTTGATTTTTTTTCTTTTATAGTTTCTATTTCATTAATTTCTGCTCTAATTTTTAGTATTTCCTTCCTTCTGTTAGCTTTGAGTTTTGCTTGCTTTTCTTTATCTAGGTTCCATGAGATGTAAAGTTAGGCTGTTTATTTGCAATCTTTCTGCTTTTTGAATGTAGGCATTTACTGCTATAAACTTCTTTCACTGCATTCTGTAAGTTTTGGTATGTTGTGTTTTCATTTTCATTTGTCTCAAGGCATTTTGTAATCTCCCTTGTGACTCCTTTTTTGACACATTGGTTGTTTAAGAGTATGTTGTGTAATTTCCTCATATTTGTGGATATTCCAATTTTTCTTCTGCTATTCATTTCTAGTTTCATTCCACTGTGATTTGAAAAGACATTTTATACTTTTTTTTGAGTAGGAGTCTCACTCTCTCGCCCATGCTGGAGTACAGTGGCATGCTCAGGGCTACTGCAGCCTTGGCCTGCTGGACTCAGGTCATCCTTCTGCCTCAGTCTTCCAAGTAGCTGGAACTACAAGCTTGTGCCACCATACCCAGCTAATTTTTTGGTTTATTGTAGAGACTAGGTCTTGCTAAATTGCCCAGGCTGATCTCAAACCCTGAACTCAGGCAATCCTCTCCCCTCTGCCTCCCAAAGTGCTGGGATGATAGGCGTGAGCCACCATGCCTGGCTGACATTTTATATTTGTTTATAATTGTGATATCTTCTTGGCGAATTGGCCTCTTTATCATTATATAATGTCCTTCCTTATCTATTATAACAGTTTTTTACTTAAATTCTATTTTTTTTCTAATATTAGCTTAGTTACCACTGTTTTCTTTGGTTATCATTTGCATGGAGCATATTTTTCTATCCCTTCACTTTCAGCCTATGTGTGTTCTTAGATCTAAAATGAATCTCTTGCAGATACCATATAGTTGGATCATGTTTTAAAAAGCTATTAGACCAATCTATGTCTTTTAATTGGAAAAGTTTAATCCATTTACATTTAAAGTAATTAGTGATAGGTAAATCTTATGTTTTATCATTTAGTTATTTGATGTATTTCTTATATATTTTTGTCTCTCATTTCCTCCATTATTGCCTTCCTTTATGTTTAGTTATTTTGTAATGACAGGTTTTGATTCTCATTCCTTTTTGTGCATATGTTTTAGATATCTTCTTTGCAGTTACCATGAGGATTTCATATAATATCCTAAAGTTATGGCAATCTATCTTAAATTTATATACGCTCAATTTCAATTGCATATAAAAACTCTACTCCTTTATGGCTCTGCCCCCTTTATGTTTTTGATGTCACAAATTCCATCTTTAGATATTGTGTACCCATTAATATAGATTTTATAATTATTTTTTGTGCATTTGTTTTTTAAATACTGTAGAAAATAAAAAAGTGGAGTTACAAACCTGTATTATAATAATACTGTAATAAATATTTGTTAATAAATACACATTTACTGGATAACTTTATATTTTTGTGTGCTTTGAGGAACTGTTCAGCATCCTTTCATTTCAACTTGAAGGATAAACTTTAGCATTTATTTTAGAGCAAATCTAATGGTAATGGTCTCCTTCAGTTTATGTTTATCTGGGAATGTCTTAATTTCTCCCTTGTTTTTGAAGGATAATTTTGCCAGATATAGAATTCTCACTTAACAGTTTTCTTCTTTCACCTCAACCCACTGCCTTGTGATCTTCAAGGTTTCTGCTGAGAAAACCACCAATAATCTCATTACAGATTCTTTATATGTGATGAATCACTTCCTCTTGCTGCTTCTAGAGTGTCCTTTGACAGTCTGATTATAATGTTTCTCTTTGTAGGACTCTTTGGATTTATACTACTTGGAGTTCATTGGGTTCTTTGGATTTGTAAATCCCTGTATATTATGGACTGAATGTTTTATGTATTGAAGGACTAATCCCCAGTGGGATGGTATTTGGAAATAAAGCCTTTGGGAGATAATTAGGGTTAAATGAGGTCATGAGGGCGGGGCCTTCATGATGGGTTTAGTGTCCTGATAAGAGATGATATCAGTGATCTTGCACTCTCTCTCTACATGCTCACAATAAAGAGGTCATGTAAGCATACAGCAAGATGGTGGCTACCTACAAGCCAAGATAAGAGGCCTCAGAATGAAACCTTTTGCTGGCTCCTTGACCTTAAACTTCCTAGCCTCCAGAACTGTGAGAAAATAAATTTCTGTTGTATAAGCCACCCAGTCTATGGTATTTTGTTACAGCAACCCAAGGAGACTGAGACCAAGTCTTTCCTTAAATTTGGGACGTTTCTAGTAGTTATTTATTTAAATAATGTCCTTCCCCTTTCCATCTATCTTCTCCTTCTGAGACTTTCATAATGTATATTTGGTCTACTTGATGATGTCTTATAAGTTTTTTAGGCTATTTACTTTTCTTCATTATTTTTTCTTCTCAGACTCAATAATTTCAAAGGCCTGCCTTCAAGTTTACTGATGTTAAACTCTTGTAGTGAATTTATCAATTCAATTATTGTACTTTTCAACTTTATAAATTCTGTTTGATTAAAACAACAATTTATATTTCTTTGTTGATATTCTTATTTTGTTAATATATCCTTTCCCTGGTTTTCTTTAGTTCTTTGTGTTTTCCTGTAGGTGTTTGAGCATATTTAAGGCAATTCAGCCTTTGTCTAGTATATCCAACACCTGTATTTTTTCAGACATGATTTCTGGAGTTTTTTTGTCCCTTTAATTGGGCCATATTATCCTATTTTTTCCTATGCTTTTGATCTTTTGTTGAAAATTGTGCATTTGAAAAAATAATTATTTCTCCCAGTCTTTGGGACTTGTATGGAAGACCATCACTAATTAGTGGGCTCCTGAGCCTTAGAATTAGCCCAGAATGAAGGCATAAAGACTTCATAGGTCTTTTCTGGGTATGCATCTTGCATGGGCCTGGTTGTATGCCTTAAAAGAAATTTCCCCTGTATACCTAGCTGCTTCAAAATTTCTTAATTTCCCAAAGACTCTTATCCCAGATTCTTTTCAGAGCTTTACATATTCCACTGTATTCTTCTGCCCATAATATCTTGCCCAGGCATCTGCAGGTCTTCAGCCTTCCTGCAGTTTTCACATGCTGTGCCACCCACCATTGCCTTCCATGGCTTCTGCCAGTTTGAGATCCAAAACCATTCCATCATTTCCTATCTGAACTCTGAGTCAGGCAAGACAGAAACCAGACACTTGGGCAGCCCATGGACAGATTAGAACATTGCAAATATCTTTTTTTTTTCTGGCTCAAGGGAAGGAACCAGGAATTGGGCCATTTTCTCCTGAATGCATTATGCTGGGGAGAAGGGGAGTGGGGCAAAGGCACATAAAAATGGCAAAAATTTTCTACCATATTGAATGAGGCTTTTTCTATGATTGGTTTTGTGATATAAGACCTTGCTCTATGGTAGAGTATGGTGTCTCATCAATATTTGGCTTTGATATCAAACAATTATACATATGTATTTCATTTTTTCTCTGTTCCCACTTTTAGGTATGCAGTATAATCTTTATTCTCCTTCTAGTATCTCTGCTATGTGTTATGTAACTTGTGAAAACTGAGTATAAGACAAAGTGTTATTCAAAGTTTAGTCTTTAATCGTCTCAGCAGTTTGGGCTCATGTCAAGTTTCCTGAAATCCATATTTGTGTTTTCTCTCTAGTAATTACAGGAAAGAGGGTCAAGGAGAGGAAGCAGTGAGTATAGAAACATCTGGGTCCTATTGTGTAGCTACAATCAGTGTCATCATTAATCTTTAAGATCTTCACCCCTGTTTACTAATAAACAGTGAGTTCATCCAGAGTATCACAGCAATCAAAGTTAAGTGGTGAAGTTAATTGGAATCCAGCAGCCTCCTGTATCCCCAGTCTGTAGCTCTACCTCTGTGTTAAGTACAAAAATGCTCCATGATTCTGGTTGTGTTTTTTACTAAGAAGGGGAGATTGAAAAGAAGAGAATGGATTTGGATTTTGGATTTGGGAGTTCTTTTTTTTCCCCAGGTTTGGAACTTTTGTGGCCCTAGAAGGCTGAAGGCACAACATCCAGTAGCCCTCTATGAAGAGAAAAGAGAGTAACATGAAAGGATGAAGCCTGATGATCTCCTCATTTTTTTCTCAATCCATGCATATGCGATTTAAATTTTGGACTTCTCTGGTTTGGATAATCTCTTTAGGTGGCTGTTGCGCTTCTCATTCAGAGTTTCTGTGAGAGCATACTCTATGCAGGGAGAGAGTAAAACTCAAGGTCTCTGATCATCAGCTTGCCTTTTCTTCTCATCCTTGGCTGTCTCTAATAAAAGGAGAGGACATACACAGGCATGTGGACATTCCATATAGATTCTCTCCACATCTGATGAAAGGGCATACATGCTGTGGTATGCCCAGCCTTGCAGAGGCCAGATTCAGGGAGGTGACTTATTGTAGACTTTGGGAACTCCGGGTCATAGCATCCAGGTGAGGGGAGGGATTGGGTTCCAAATGTCCCCTTGGTCCTTTAGATTTCTCATCCTGCACAGTGGGTCATGGCCAGAAGAAGGCCAAAAGTGGTCTAAGGGCAGTACTGATGACAATATTATGCTTTGAGATTCCTCAGCTGGAAACAACAGGTATTAATTAGGCAAAAACAAAGGTGTTAGAAAAAAATAGCTAAACTTCTTTCTTCTGATTTTATATAAACTGAATTCCAAAGATAATACAGAAATTACCTACCTATTAGATCACTTCATTACTTCAAGTTGTGAAAAGTTGATATTCTGAAGCTTCAAACTGTGATGATTAGCCTGTATTTTCTCACAGTTTGGAAAAACTTCAGGATAATAGCCACCATTTCCCTACTTTACATGTGGCATTATAAATGAATTACCTAAAACAAGAGTAGGATTAGGTAGGTAGAAGTAAGTATTGATGCTGTCCTCTAAGTAACTCTTCAAAAGGGTGGCATGCTGCAGCCCTGTAGTTTTTTCCCTCTTATTAAGATAAAAGCTGAATCAAGAGCAAAGGAATATAAATGTCTGTCAGAAGATTTTTAGCTTTCTGTAGGAAAGACTCTAAGTTGAAGGCATTATAGAGACTTCTCACTTAATGACTATAATTAATGTTGCATGAGCAATGGCCCACTAGGATGCAGAGAATGACCCTGAGTTGAAGTTGCCGGCCATTCTGAGATGCTGACTAAATGTGAAAACATTACAGTACATTAGTGATGTGATGCCTTTTTCTTTCCTTACACTGCTAATGAAACAATTACCATCGCCTTCATTTCTTTTGATGTCATTTATTCATTAATTTTAATATAATAAAATAACATTTTTATGCCTCTTGCATACACTTTTTTTCTCCTATTTTATTTCAGTAACTTCTTTACATTGTGCATAAAATCACAGAATAATAGATTTGGAAGGAACTTTGGATCTTATCTTGTTCAACCTCTTAACTAATGCCAGTTTCATCAGAGACAAGTACTTTCCCTCCT
Organism: Tarsius wallacei; assembly: GCA_963574415.1. Taxonomy (NCBI): domain Eukaryota; kingdom Metazoa; phylum Chordata; class Mammalia; order Primates; family Tarsiidae; genus Tarsius; species Tarsius wallacei. The sequence continues at coordinate 32,328 of CAUYQG010185956.1, forward strand.
TGCACACTCTCAGTGATGGACACTCATGGCCACAAAATGTAGGTGACTCAGGAGGAAAATTAGAATTTTTCTTTTTCTGGATTTTATCTAAGAAGTTAGAACAATGGGAGTGATCTGCACCCACACATTCTAAAGTGACAGGCACATCTATGCAGGGCTTGCTAAAGGTGGTTAATCCAGTCTTTCAACTATCAGTTCCCATTATTCATCTCTATGATGCTAGAAGAGTAAGAGATAGGAGAAAGCTGCACAGATACAGGACTCTAAAGATCTGAAGAGGGTTCCTTTCAAGTCTTCAGCTGACTAATGATCCGTACATGCTGTGAGGGAAATAATAGAGACTGTGGAAGGAGTCACTCCAAAGGATTAGAGAAAACAATCTCCAGTGCTCACTCAGGATCAGAAATAGTTACTCTTCTCACCAGCCAGATTAAAAAATCTCATAATTCATGAGACATTGGGTAGAGTACTCAGAAGTGAAGAAAAAATAGCCCTAGACTAAATGATGTTCTGGTCTCAATGAAGAAAGCTTAAAAGCAAGTCTGATATAGAAGACAGAAAACAATAAACTGGATAAAGGAGATAAAATGAAACAAAAAATAATAAGAAACAAATAAGGATCAGAGTGGAAATCAATGACATAGTAAACAAATAGAGAAAAATCAATGAAACCAAAAGCTAGTTTTTTTTGAGAAGATCCATAAAATTGATGAACCTCTAGCCAGACTCATCAGGAAAAAAAAAGAGAGTAAACACAAATTACAAGTATAAGGAGTAAAAGGTGACATCACTACAGGTTCTACAGATGTCAAAAGGGCAATAAGGGAATGCTATGAAAAACTTTATTCCAATAAATTTGATGACTGAGATTCCACAGGTATTAAAAAATTCTACTCTTTCCAAATTCAATCATGATTTCTTAAAGATTCTGATCCCTAAATATCTCTAAAACTTGTTGACGTCTCTTCAGACAGCATCATATTCTGTCTTAGATCACCATTTTATCTCATTGTATGAAACTCTTAGATAGAGTATATGCCCATGGATTCTTCCTGCCCCTCCTATTTAAAAATTTAATAATTAAAAAAATTATAGGGTTTTCCGGCCAAGATGGCGACCGGGCAGCGTGGTCTGTGAGACCTCCGCAGAAGAGGACACAGAAAGACTCCAGATCTCTCCCAGGGGGCCTGCTCCCCCACACGGAACTTGTCCACGGACACCGCAGAGGCATTACAGCGGGCC
>CAUYQG010185960.1:0-25251 GCA_963574415.1 Tarsius wallacei
CTACTTGGAAGGCTGAGGCGGAAGGATCGCCGGAGCCCAGCAGGTCGAGGCTGCGGTGGCCGGGAGCGGCCACTGCACTCCAGTCTGGGCGACAGAGTGAGACTCCAACTCAAAAAATAAATAAATAAATAAATAAATAAAATTGTAATACTCAATAAGATGAATACATATCACATTTGACTTCTGCATCCAACATCCAGACACTTCTAATTATGGTGACCATCTCTTAAAATGTGTATATACATTTTTGGAGCCCCCCAGTATATATTTTAGTCTGGGTCTCCCTCCCCTGTCACCCAGGCTGGAATGCAGTGGCACGATCACAGCTCACCACAGCCTTGACTCCTGGGCTCAGGTGATCCTTCCATCTCAGCTTTCAGAGTAGCTGGACTACAGGCGCACGCCACCACACCCAGCTAATTTTTTTGTAGAAATGAGGGCCTGTTATGCTGCTCAGGTTGGTCTCAAACTCCTAGGCTCAAGCAATCCTTCCACTTCAGCCTCCCATATTGCTGCAATTATAGGCGGAGCCACCATGCCTGGCCTATCTGGGCTTAAATTTTTTTCATGTTTTCATAACCACGCCTTGTCTCAACAAGGAATTAAGAATGTTTTAAATGAAATGATAAAATAAACACTTTCTAGCAAACGATATTACTAGAAAAACACACATAAGCTCAACATTTTATTTCAAAGAATGAGGAAATTACTTTTTATCTATCTTCATACCCTCTCCCTTCTCCCAAAGAAAGATACAGAAAGAAAAAAAGGTTGTCTTTTGATATATTTTAAATAACTCATTTCATCTGGCTATTTAGAAGTTATTTTCATGGAACAGATTGTTAGACATTGAACAATAGATGGTTAAAAAGTAAATGTGCTTTTGCTTTCTTAGTATTTCACTTAACAAGTGGTGAGTAACCAGAAATTCTCAATGTCCACACTTTTCTGACTATCGTCAGACATGACGCCAGGTCAGCACACAAAAGCCTTAAGTAGACACCAACTCACTAGCTGATTTTGCCACCCGATCAGAGCATATTCCTGATTGTCACATTAAAATGGCTTCATGCCAAGAGGCATGGAAGACATTTTTTTAAACAACCTTTACATTTATTTAGATAACACTTTACAAAGTGTTTATTTATGGTATCATGTAATTTCAGGGACACACAAATACATATTGCTATCTTGTCATACTCTATTATTTTCTACCACTAAGAAAATGAAATGCCCCCAAATGACCAAAGACTGATCTAAAAATGCTGTGTCTAAACAGTCACTCTTAGAGCCCCGTAGTTTGAAAGAAATGATGTGAACAGGTGCAGGCTTGCTTCTACAGCAGATAATTTAATTAATAGCTTATACAACAGCTATCAGACAGTACTTCCAAGAACTACAGAGATCTAGTAATTTTACCATTCCTTTTCTTCATCCTACAATTGATAGGAGTTTGTCTTTCTTTTCGATAGGAAACCATGGGAAACAGACAAGCCTATAACTATTTTAAGTCACAAAATGTCCACTCACGAAAACTAAGGCTGCATTCAGATGAGAACGTAACCAACAGTTTCTAAGTCAGAATCAGAAAAAAAGGAAAAAGCTTATCACTTTCTTTTTTTTTTTTTGAGTTGGAGTCTCACTCTGTCGCCCAGACTGGAGTGCAGTGGCCCCTCCCAGTCACTGCAGCCTCGACTTGCTGGGCTCCGGCGATCCTTCCGCCTCAGCCTTCCAAGTAGCTGGAACTACAGGCGCGTGCTACCACGCCCGGCTTATTTTGACTTATTTTAGAGACGAGGTCTCGCCAAGTTGCCCAGGTGGGTCTCGAACCCGCAGACTCAGGCAATCCACTCACCTCAGTCTCCCAAAGCGCGGGATTACAGGCTGAGCCACCCAGCCCGGCTCATATTTTCTAAGAAAATGGAATACTTGTTGACCTTATTCTCACCCTTTGTAATTCATAGGTCAAGAGTCAGTACTAACACTCCAAGATGAGCACTGCTTTGACAGTATCAATACTTTAGTTTAATATGAAGTGAATCTGTGTTTACAAGCAAGTCATGTAGGGAATAACCTTTCTAGTTTCAGATTGAGGCCCTTACTAGAATCTCCTCTCTTCAGAGAATCCCCACTAGCCCCGACTTACCAAGCTTCCTGAGTTATAGTTTGGTCTTCTCTCTCCCTCACAAATGTTGCTGGAGCTCCACTGCCTAAAAAATCAAGTCTAAACACCTCTGCGTTGCTTTTCAAGGCTCTCCACCTGGCATCTAACCTAATTTTTCAGCTCTCTGTACTCCTGTATCCCAGCCAAAGTAAACCCTGTGCTCATCTCTGCACACACCACTGTGAAATCCCTGGCCTGAAATGCCCTCCCATCTGCTCAAGCTCAAATTTCACTCATTTTTCAAGATTCAGACAAATGCCACCTCCTCCTTGCAGTCTTCCCAGATGCCTCTCAACAGCACTATCAATGGCTTATTTGCTGACTACTTAATATGTGCGAGTTCCTGTCCTAGTACTTAATGTTTATCACTTTATTTACTCTTCATAGTGATTCTAAAATATGAATTACTTATATCATCCCCAAGATAAACACATGAGGAAATAGGCAGAGAAAGAAACACCTTTCCTTAAAACAGGTTTTCTGCTTATAGTCCCAGCTACTCGGGAGGCTGAGGTGAGAGGACCATCTGAGCCCAGGAGATCAAGACCAGCCTGGACAACTTAGCAAGACCCTGCCTAAAAAAAAAAAAAAAAAAAAAAAAATTTGAACAAACTTTATACATTTAAATACCATAGTGGGAGTGAAAGCAATGACTTAGAGAAGTACAAGTTTCTTCCTGCAAGACAGGTCCTTCCTTTAAAAAATGATATAATGTAACAATGAACAATTTTAAAATATTAAAGAAAACCATGTATGTATTGTATTTCTTCAGTCACCTTAACATCTGCCCCATGCACCTTTGGGGGCCTCTAACAAGCTCTGAGGGTGTGATTTTCCTTTCAGTATTTGTGGGTGGTATTGTGAAAACTATGAAGACGATTTTTTAAAAAACATTCCCCACCAGGCAAAAATGCCATTAGAAACTAAAAATATAATGAAAATACAATGAAACTTTTATACCTGGGTTTTCTCTAAGCAAACAACAGACAAATGTGTCAAGGAGGAAACAGGAAATTTTTATTGGAAACAGGTTCAGTCATTTCACGAAGCAGTTCTGCACATTGGATGAATGAGGTTGTGGAGGTCCTTTTGTGTATGGCTGGGAACCATTTGGCCATATTTGCACATTTCCTGGCTGATGGGCTGACCCCACCTTCCCCATCACCCCTCACCAGTAAGCTGAACAGAAATTCCCCAAACCCAACATCATCCTGTTGAACTCTGTTGATCTTAGCGGGTTGACCAACAGTAATTGGATCTAAGCAGGATGTGATTACTTCCATCTTCTGTCCACTCTGTCTTCACAGTAGGAACTCTCAGGTCTGTGCTACCCAAATTGAGCCTCAATGCAAATGTTACACTGAATTTGTTTTTTAAAATGCAATTCTGTCTGGGCATGGTGACTCATGCCTGTAACCTCAGCACTTTAGGAGGCTAAGGCGGGAGGATTGCTTGAGGCCAGGAGTTTGAGACCAGCCTGGACAGCAGAATGAGACCTCATCTCTACAAAAAAATAAAAAAGTCAGCTGGGCAAGGTGGTGTGTGCCTAGCTACTCAGGAAGGAGGCTGAGGCGGAAGGATCGCATGGGCCCCAGAGGTCAAGGCTGTGGTAAGCTATGATCAGTGTCATGGCCCTTCAGTCTAAGTGATAGAATGAGACCCGATCCAAAGAACTTTTTGCACTTCCAAGCACTGAGAGGAATGTAAGAAAATTTAAGCATTTTTCAGATTCCTTGAATCTCCTAAAATATGGCTGACTTATGGGCAGATTCATGGAAAAGTTGATGCCTTTACTGCTAGCAAACCACTTAGCTGTGTGCAGGCAGGCAGGATTTCTGATCCAAAACAAGACAGACTTCTCTCTTCCTTCGAATGGGAAAAAAACAAAAACAAAAAACCCCCCAAAGCCTACTTATCAATTCTCCTGACAACATCAAGGTGGCCAATTTTCCTGGGCTGTCATGCCCCTGGACATGATGGCCTTAATGATAGTTAATAATAGCCCATCTTCATGTGGTGGGTTGGTTTCACCGGGAGAGTTACCTGGAGAAGCAGACCAAGATCTCAAACACTTGTAGCAAGGCAAGAAGATTTTAGTGACTCCCAACCCTGGATGTAGATTGGCATCACCTTGGGGAGCCTTCTAAAAACACAGACCACCCACTCCCAGGTATTTTGATTTACTTAGTTTAGGGAAAGCCTGGACATTGTCTTTCAGAAAGACTCCCAGCGTTTAGGGGTAGCCAGGATTGAGGACCACTGAGCCAGATAACATTTCTTTGTATTCCTTTGTCCTGGATTCTTTCACCCTTGGATTATCCTAACAGCCTCCTCACTGTCTCTGATAAGCCTCTTTCCCTCCCGTCCCCCCCCCCCCCGCCCCCAACAAATCTATCCCAGGCCAAGGATCCCTGAGCCGCTGGGTTGATTTTTATGAAACACATATTTCATTGTGTCACTTTCCCTGCTTCTAATTCTTCAGTGACTTTCCACCGCCTTTCAGACACAATCCAAACTCCTCAGCCAGGCAGAGCCTTCACAGTTTGGCCTCTACCTACCCACTCAGCTCTTGGAAGGCCTCCAAATGCAAGCTTGCTCCAGGCTTACTGAACACCTTGGCGTTCCCAGGATGCATCGCTCTCATACCTCTCGCCCTGGGGTTCTCTCAAATTCTCCCTTTTTCACCAAACCAACCTCTCCCTTCTTAATTCATTTGTATATCCTAAAAGACTACTTTTTGCACCCAGAAATTACACGTATATTGGTTTGAAGAAGAAAAAAAAACTATTAATATTTTTTTGTGCTTCAAAGGCAGAGTAAAAATGATGACCTGAATCTTTCTCTTTGTAATTAACACAAACAAACGTCAAACATACACAACAGCCAAAGCCTGGTTATCAGGAGTTATCTATGTAAAATAAATTCCTAGTAAGGCTAAGACCAACAGCAGAATGCATATGTTAATATTTATTAAACCCTAATGTTATCTAATCACAGAAAAGACTCTGACCAGTAACTGGGAGTATTTCTACCCTCAGGTGCCTAAAAAAATTCCAAATATCTACTATGCATAGTCTGAAAACAAAAAACAAAAACCCCAAGAAGCTTCTGGGAGACAGGTCAACCACTAATTCAGTTTCTTAGTCTATCTGGCCTAACAATAGCTGACCTAAATCCATCCTCAGGTGTATTCTAGTCCAGTCATATATTTATGTGAAGCCAATCACCCTGCATTCATCCCTTTTCTCAATATTTACTTTATTGAACTAGGTGTCCTGCCAGGGGCTCTCAGGGACAATCAAAGACACAAGTTCCTGCCCCGAAGCAGGAAGCCAAGTGGAAATGTAATTTACAGTGAGCACAGGGTGTCCGAGGATCCTCTGTCCTCTACTTAGGAATGAAACCATTTCCTAAGGGCTATTCTAAGGTCCAAGTGCTTGTTAAGTCCCAAATGACCTTGTACAGGCAGCACCAAAGAACCCCCTTTCATTGGTGAGCCAAACTCCTAACAATGGCCCACATATCCTGGTTGCTATCAGGACCCTGCCAGTCACCCTTCGCCCTCTGACTGATCCAACCACACAGGTCACCTCTCACCCTATCCTTCCACATACTTATTAAGTTTATTTTTGTCTTTCCTCTTTGTAAGCTCCAAAGAGCAAGCTTCTTTGTTTATTTTATTCTCTGATATATCCCAAGCACCTATAACAGCACACAGTAGTTGCTCAATAAATGTTACATACATAAATAAATCACAGAAACGATTTTTGTTTTAGTCAAGTTGTCTTCTTAGCTTTTCTTTCTGGCCAGGATCCACAATAAAAAAATATATTTTACTTTGCAACTTGGTATATGCATACACATTTGTGCATGTATATGCGTTTGTGTATACACAAGCACACATACATGTATACAAACACGTGTATGTATGTATATGTAAAACCCAAAGACATTCTGAACAATCCTTGTAATGGGTTACATAATCTTACATTTTTCTATTCTATTTATTTATTTTTTTCTTGAGTTGGAGTCTCATTCAGTCGCCCAGGTAGGACTGCAGTGGCATGCTCACAGCCACCGCAGCCTTGACCTGCTGGGGCTCAGGCGATCCTTCTGCCTCAGCCTTCCAAGTAGCCGGAACTACAGGCGTGCACTACCACAACTGGGTAATTTTTGATTTATTGTAGAGACAAGGTCTTACCAAGTTGCCCAGGCTGGTCTTGAGCCTGTGGGCTCAGGCAACCCACTTGCCTCAGTCTCCCAAAGTACTGGGATTACAGGCGAAGCCACTGAGCCCGGCCATATTTTTAAAATGCTATATTACCTAGCAAAGTGACCAATTTGAAATACACTATTGTCATGCATATTTAAAAAAAAACTAAACTAAGAGCTTCTACATATTAGGAAGGGGAATGTGATGTGACATAGGAAAGACATGTATGAATTCAGAGGTGGGTGAGAGGTCCTTCTTGCAGGCAGGCTTATGTGGACGTCAGACCGGATTGCGGGAGAAGAGATTCTTGGTAAAGGAGCCCCAATGAGCTAAGGGCAAGTGGGGAAATCAGGTGTTTGCGGTGGAATGGTAAGCAGTCTGGATTTACTGAAACACAAGCAGAGGAAGGAGAGGTTTGGAGTAGAACGTAGGTCATTCCATAGAGTGAAAGAAAGCATCTCCTCTGCCTGGTTATGCAATGAGCAACCAAGGTGATTTCCTCCAATGTAAAACAGCTTTGCATCTGGGTGTCCCCAAATCCTTCCAATAATCTATCACGGAATGGAGACAAAGCATTTTGCAACAGGTCAGGAAGACAGATCCAGGAAAGAGTCCACCGCCTGGTGAGGTAACCTTAAGAAAAGAATCTCTTTGGACCCCTTTCCTCATCAGTAAGACCTAGGATTGCCATTGGCTCCGTAAACTTCCTCAGCTTTTGATTCCAACATTTCTTTATACTCGTTTCACCTCTCCACAACAACCTTTAGGATAGGTTCCATGCCTATGGAAAATTGTCCAGATTTCTCATCAATCAGATGGAGACATTCTTCTTCCCTTAACAAATGGGATCACTAGAAACTCCTTTTTGGAGATTCCTAATTCTATAAATTGACTGAAGTTTTTATTGTTAAGATTTCAAATTTGCTTTCTTTCTTTCTTTTTTTTTTTTGAGTTGGAGTCTCACTGTTGCCCAGACTGGAGTGCAGTGGCTGCTCCCGGCCACCGCAGCCTCGACCTGCTGGGCTCTGGCGATCCTTCCGCCTCAGCCTTCAGAGTAGCTGAAATTACAGGCATGCGCTGCCACACCCGGCTAATTTTTTGATTTATTGTAGAGATGAGCTCTTGCCAAGTTGCCCAGGCGGGTCTCGAACCTGTGGGCTCAGGCAATCCACTCACCTCAGCCTCCCAAAGCGTGGGATTACAGGCTGAGACACTGAGCCCGGCTCAAATTTGCTTTCTAATGGATCGATTCCTTGATTTGGCCTATGAAGCCTATGTTCACATAGAGAACACAAAACCAACAATGTTTGCTTATTGCATGTCAACAGCCCTCAAACTAAATTTAAACTATAGAAGAAGAAAATACTTCAAGTGTAGCACACTCTGGGTTTTATTTTCCTTATTGATCTTTCACATTTATACTTCTGTTATAGCAGCATCTTACTCAGAAGCAGTAAGTTGAGTGCTGAAATGCATCTTGGAGCTTTTCAATCTTTTCTCTGTACTAGAGAGGAAGTGAATCCAGAACTTAGGCAAATTGCTTAAAGTTCGAAAGCTTCCCAGCTCTCAACCCACGTTAGAGTGCTTCTCGCCTATTTCAAAAGTGCCCTTACTAGCCCTGCTTTTGGGAGTTTTCTTTTCTCTCCTTTTCTCTTCTGCTTGAGGCTTAGAGACAGATATGCTGCTTTCTAGTAAAGAACATTCCTAGAAATAATACAAAGGAGGGGAAAAAGGACCCACTTTCCCTGTGATGTGATGACAACTTAATAAATGGTTTTGCCTCGAAAGAAGGAAACCTTGGAAGACACACCCTGCAAGCCTATACCTGGGATTAAGCACTCCAAGTGACACATCAGCAAAGCAGAAATAAAATCAATTGAAATCCCCTTTGGGGATCATCTACTACAAGAACCCGCAAAGTACTGTTTTTGACACACAAACCAGGAAAAGGCAAGTAGGTTACATCAAAATATGTGCTCTTCCATGGCACAGACAATGGCTCTGGATTTGTTTCAGCCCTTGAGGGATTTGGCTCTATCAAGCCCTCTAGTCTTGGGCTGGTTCAAGTTATTTCCAGGAACAGAAAATATCTCCCAACGAATCAAAAATTGTCACTTACTACCCAGAAAAAGGAAGTCAAACTGTAATGAAAAAAACTATTATGGAAATGGATACTGAATCATCCCATCTTTCTATTTTATTTCTATCTGAGGTGGGATAAAAATAAACCTTTGATGTACACATCCACACATCTATCTATCCATACTGTCTCACACACACGTACACAGATGTATACATAATTCTGGTATTCTAAGTCAAATATGTATACATTTCAAACCATGCACTAAGAACAATGACTTGGAATGCCTCTGAAAATACTAAGTCCTCTAAAGATGACCGCATAGATTAAGAAAAAAAATTCAAAAAAGGAAGCTATCTAAGTAATATACTTTTAAGGGCTCTTATTTTTCTGAGCCTAATTTTTTTGGGGGGGGGTCAAATGAAGCAAAGGTTTTAAGATATATAATCTCAAATCCATTTCCTTTTAAAACTTGTTATTCAAGGCAAAATACCTGGTTACTTGGAGAACTCCTATCTCCATCATTAAAGGTTGGCACAGACATCAATTCTTTCTTTTATGTTATCAAAACTTTTTCTATCAAGACCAGCTCTTCCATCTTTGACCTTTGCCCTAAGTTCTACGCAGAGCCATATACATCACAGGAAAAATAAAATACCGTGCAAACTGAAATGCTACAAAAGCCTTCAATTAGAAATAAACGGGACAAGGAATTCTAAGAAACAAAAACTGCTCATCCATATTTTAGTCTATTCTGACAGAAAGAGGAAAATGAATAAAATAAGTTGTCTCATCAAAGACCAATAAAAGTAAAAACATGGCAGGTACTTGTTAGGAGTATAAGCTACCTCCAGCTATTGTCTAACCTCAAAGAGGAAACAGTATTCAATTTGACGTTTTTCATCCTTGTGCCAAAAAATATAAAAAATACAATCTGTATTCTAGGTGGACTAAGAAATTACCTTCATCAATATTACTTGGGATACCCGGCCCCCTAAATAAACACAGTTTAATGGTCAAATTTTGATTCAGGATATATCTATTTGGTTTCCTCTAAATACGTTAAGATCTTTATTTTGCTGCTATGCCCAATTTGTTCACACATACTGCCTGGAAGGCATCTGAGGTTCCAGTCAACTCACATGTGACCTTGGACTAGTCACTGAACCTCCCCATATTTCAGCTATCCCTCAGCAGGGAAAAGGCACTGTTTTTCCAGGCTGCCTTGGCAAAGTTCTTTAGTTTCCATGAAATAACTTTTATAAATGCAAAGGCACTACACAAAATCCTTTTCCATGCTATATAGTTTGAAAAAGAGAACTGTGTGGAGATTGGATCCCTTATGAGTTTATGGTATCTCCAGATTCAGGAGGTAAGGATCACTTCAGGATTTCAGCATCTTCTATTTTGTCACGTGAGTGTGACAAAAGGCACAGCACTGTAGCGCCGTCCAGTGCTTGGGCCACAGGCCATTCACCTCCCTCTAAGACTCACCAAGTGCTGGAAAATGCTACAACCTCAGGGTGTGGAAAACTTTTGTCCCTCAGACATCCTTTAGAGACTCCTGCATGGAAAAGGAAGGCGCCTTTCCGACAAGCTTCAGGAAGTGACCTTCAGTCCTCTCCACAGGACACTCAAAGGTGGGGCAGGGGAGAGAACAAAATGTGGATGGGAGGTGTCAAAGGCATCTGAGGACTTGCTTCACCCACCTCAGCCTTTAATCAGCTTTTGATTTTTCTCCTGGTGGGGGAGGGGGTAGACATGAAAAGGCCCCCAAGTGGATGCATGCAGGAGCGGGGTAACCGGGCACACTTTCTACTAGGAAACTGGGTCTAGTAGCAAAAAACAAGGATGAATGAGGAAGAAAAACTGATCTCCCCTGTGTTTTGGCTTCATTTTAATAAGGTGCGATAGTTTACCTTTTGGTACCCAAGAACTTTATTTCCTAATAGGCGGGCATTTGAATATTTTCAGTCACATCTGGATGAAAAGTTTCCCTTACAAATATTTTAAAATGCTTTCACTGAAGAAACCATTATTAAGTACAGTCATAGAGGCTTGACTTTTAGAAAATGGTATCCCTGAATATTCCCTCAAATGTTGAAGACAGAAGCTCAAGTCTCCAGTGACTATGTGCTCCCTAGAGAGGGTCACAAGAAAAAAATCTGTCATTCCTGAACCCTAACATTATGGCTCCCTACCTATGAGCACAAGACCCCCAGGAAAACAAGAGGCATACCAGAAACACATGACTGCTGCTTGTGAGAGATGATAAAAATACAGAGATGATGAAAGATAGGACTTTCTTCCTGTCCATCACTAACTATGATGGCAATGATGAACTACCTAGTGAAAAAAAAAAAAGGTTAAAGACAGAGTAAACCTAATTAGAGGCCCCCCTACAGAACTCCCTAGTTCTTATCATTGATCATGATAATCCTTAACAATAACACGGGGTCCTTCAGAAGGAAAAGTGCTCCAGACAGGAGGAGCCCTTCTCGGCTGGGAGTCTTAACTCTTTTACATTAAGTGGATCTCTAGCTAATATAAAGTTGAAAGAAAACACTACTGATGGCACTCACTCAATGTGGCAATTCATACCTATAAAATATATATTAACCCTACAGCACTGTCTTTCTTAAAAGAAAAATAAGGCTCAAGTCTCTGCATTCCTCCATATGCAATGGCCACAGAGTCAGAAATAAAGGAAAGGGTAAAAGTCAGCTCCAGAAAAGCATTTTCCTTCTAATTTCACAGCCATGGCAAAGAGGAACTTGAGATTGTGCTTTACTAGGACAGAGTGAATATTTACACTTGATGGTTGGGCATGAACTCACCTTGACCACCATAAGAAGGACATTTTTTTTAAATGTCTTGAATGCTGCACATATTCCTTTGCATTATAGCCCCACAATTCCAAACTTAGTATTTTAGGGACAGATCTTGATAATATGAACATTGTGAGAAAAAGTCAGAGGGGACAACTAAGTTTAGAAATTAAAGGAATTGTTTGTACACCTAACCCTGAATTGTACCCCACATCTTTATAATAAAAAAAAAAAGGAATTAATTCTCTTTCTCCTTCTGGATCGCAAATCATGTAATTCTAATCACTGGGCTGTGCAAACATTAAAAATGAAAATCACCTTTCTCCCCAGGTCTGCTTTATAATCTCAAGAACAGACCTGGCATGATGTGGGTCTGGATGCCAGTCACACCATGGGGCCAGGTTTTGCTATGATGTTCTAAAGCCCCGAGAATTTAGTCTTTAATGATTTGGCAATACCCCGGGAGGAAGGGGAAACATCTGAAGTTATTTATACTTTTGCAAGTCTTCTGGTTGTACAGGGTGAATGGTAGGGTGGATCAAGTATTGTCTGGAGCCTTTCAGGGTCTTTTTTTTTTCCTTTTTCTTTTTTTGCATGGCCTCATTTCCGTCTTCCTGTTGCTAGGAAGGAGAGTTAAGCATGAGAAACTTGTGTTGACAATACTGGACCATCCTGTCCAGCACAAGGCTCTCTTCAAAAATGTCCAATTCACTTCACACACTGTACTCTGGATGCCCCTGTTCTTCTGGACCAAACCACCCTTCCCTGAATATTTTCAACTTGCATATTTACCTGCCTCAGTCATAAAAATACCACTTTCATTTAAACATTGCATCATAGCTTAAAATCTCCATGGGGACACCAAGGGAAACCCAAGTACTTATTTTTGTATTTGAAAGCACCCTCTTGGAATCTAACCAAGCCCCAGATTGGAAGGCATCTCACTGGGGCCTCCCATATCCCCGCTAAGTCCCATAATTAGTTCTACAAATAAGAGTTTAAGTACTATATACATTTTTAACTCTCTTCACAGGAAAAACTTGTTGAATCATAAGATGTCTTTCTACTGATTGAGCATATTTTCCAGAAAGCACCCAAACACCTCTTTTAATGTAAAAATGCTGTTAAGTTGTGCTTGGTTGTTGCTCTTTGAACCAAAGTATCAAACAACAAACAAACAAACAAACATACAAACAAAGGCTTTAGGTTGAAGGGCAACCTGCCTTTCACCTTTGATCCAGAGCCATGAGAAAATTCTTTGATTGGTCCAGGTATTAAAACTTTGAAATATGACCTTCAATTCACAATAGGTAATTGCTTAACTGTTTAATCTCTTCACTCTAAGATCTACAACTGGGAAGTTATGAAAAAAAAAAGGCACCAAAATCTCTCTTCCCATTCACTCCAGGGAAAGATTTAAATTGTAGGCTACTTAGTCTGATGCTGTGGAGTTGGGAAACGTCAGCCACCCTTCTGGAACTTCAGCCTGTCTGGTGTCAGGTGTTACACAGCTTAAATTAAAATAAAATCAGTTTTTGTGAAAAGCAAATTTTAAAAACAGCTGGGAGAGTCAGTCAGTCTGCTGTGCTTCATTTTAAACTCTCTGAACAGTAGTGCTAATGCAAAAAGTATGCACCCAGGCTCGGCCCCACTGTAAATCTGGCATGCCACAATAAAAGTTAATACACGCAATCGCCAACATTTTCTCAGAAAATGTCTTGAAATAACTTCTGTACGCACATCTGCTAACCATTTGACACCCGTTCCTCAGGACTGTAGTTCTTCTATTCAGGGGGGCTGCTGCCTTGCAGGGTACCCCTCTGACCATCTGCTGCAGTCTGCAAGCCAAGATGGCACTGGGTGCCTCCAGTAATTCCACACTTATGGGCTGCAAATTATCTCTGCGAGGACCAGCCTGCAGTCCAGATGGATGGTGAATTAGTCAACCTCTTGGAGCTGCTGATAGATTTACATTCAGAATGCTACAGTCTGCCGGGCTATTATTTTCCCTCATCCCTTCAGCAAACAGAATTTTGGAGGAAAAAAAAATGTAATTTGAGACCTGGTATTCTGCCTTCCCGAGAGCTGTGATTTTTTTTTCTATCCAAATATGTCATATATGCCACAGCCTACGCTGCATTCTTCTATCTCACCAATAATGGCTGAAACAACCTCTGAATTCTGAGAATGGACCCATTTGCTAACTGACTGCACTGGATGTAAAAAAAGACTCACTCAAAGCAAGACTGGGGATGTTAAGGGGAGAGGAGTGTGGGACAAAGTTTTCCCCTCTACGAAGCTGAATGACCACAGGCGGGGGTTTCCTTCTATAGCAATTAGTAGAGATTGGGTATTTATTGAATATGAGTGCCAGATACCTTGCATGAGCTCATTTGGTCCTCACAACCTCCTTAGGCAGTAGTGATTACCCGTCGGTTGCAGATGAAGGAGGCACAGTGATGTCTTGTCACTGCTTAGGTTCGCCCTGCTAGCAGGCTGCAGAGCGGGAATCCGACCCCGCCAGCTCACCCCATCCGCTCTCAATGTCCTCACACCAGGGGTCGTGGGCTGGAAGGACACGCGGAGACCCAGAAAAACACGCGGCAGAATCTCTTTGCTGTGGCGGGGGTGTAACTCTTTCCGAAGGATCAAAGGCTCAGCCCAGAACGCTGGAGGTGGGGACCGGGACACAAAGTGGGGCTGACTTCCAAGAAGCTGTCGCCTCCTTACGAAAAAAGGAGAGTCAGGAGGCGAGCTTCCTTCCTCTCTCCAGCCCAGGGACTTGTTCCGCTGGCCCCTCGTCGGGGCCAAGGGCACGGGCATCTTCAAGGGGCATTCGAGGGACCTCATTCGGTTGCCCAGCACAAGAGGGAAAGCTGTCGTCTAACTAGCAGGAACCCCTCACATGCCAGCCACGAAGCTTGCCAAGAAGCCTTGACACTCTCCCGGGACCCGCAGCCACAAAACCGAGAGTTTCCTGGCCAGGAATGAGTTAATTCCCAGCGTCTAAAATATCTGAACCAAAAACAGTTGGACAAGAAAACAAGTTTTGAGTGAATTAACTTTAAAGCCGTGATTTTCAAACATTTCCAAGTGCCACTAGGGCCCAACACGTCCCCAAATAACAAGCTCTCAGTCAGTCAACGCCAGTTTTGGACTTGTACGGTTAAGGGCAAAAAGCATCCACGTCGAGGGAGGTCCCCGAAGGAAAGGGAGGTAGAAAAGCCGGGGCGCCGCGCCCCTCGGAGCCAGAGGCCCGCGCCCGGGATCCAGAATTAGAACAGCGGGGCCGCCAGCCCCGCGTCCCCTTCCCGGCTCCAGAAGCAAGTTAACCGGGGCCGACCGGCGCGCCGGCCCGCGGTCCCCGGGCGATGGTGGTCAAGGGTCATTACCCGAAATCCAAGCCTCCCTCCCCCAGTCGCGATCCCTGCTTTCGCCACACGCCACCTCCAAGAAACTCCAGCGACTCCGCAGAAAGCGTTTCAAAAGCACAGAATGCCAGGCACCGACTTGACATTTCCTCCGAGGTGGGTCCCCTCCGCGGCTGACTCCCCCGGCTGGCCCGACAGCAAAACAAAAGTCTAGCTTACGTGTGAGGATCATGGTGTCCGGCTTCTCCCTGCACATTAAACGCGGCAGGCGGCTGCAGGCGCGCCGCGGGGAAGTCGAGGCAGACCGAGGCAGTTCGGCTCCCGCGCGGGGACCCACGACGGCACCCGGGACGCGCGCCCTTGTGGACCTCAGCGCATCCTTGCTCGCCTCTTCCTGCTCCTCGCCACGGCCCCAGAAGGAACGCGGGATTTTTTGTGAGAGATCGGAAAAGGAGAGTTCTCAGGCAGCTGGGCGAGGAGCCCGGGAGCGGGTGCTCCTGCTGCGGGGAGGTGCGGCCATGGCCAGGCTGGAAGCGAAGCGCCCTCGCTCGGGCAGCTGGAGCGCACTGCCTCCCGCGCGCCCGCCGGGCCGCGCCCTCCCGCGGGGCCCACCTCCAAGGGGCGGGGCCGGACCCGGCCGCACCGCCTCCTCCCTCGGGCGGGGTCGCGCGCCGCAGAGTCCAGCCGTGCACCGACCCCTCCCCACTCCCAGGCTCCGCCTCCCCCCGCTCCGCGCTTCCCCCTCGCGGCCCCGCTCGCCGGCCGCAGCCTCAGGCTGTCCTCTGGCCCCGCCCCGACCTCCCGGCCCCGCCCCCGCCCCCGCCCCACGCCTCCTCCGCCCAAGGCTGGAATGTTCCCCCACCCCCGCCACGGGCCTCCACGTCCGCAGCGGGAAGCGCCTAAAAGTCGCCGACTATTGGCCCCGGGTGCAGAGGCAAAGGTCATGAGGCCTTTGCCAGGCGGGGGTGTCACGGCTGGACGCTGGGACACCGTTTCCTTTCCCTCTTTTTCTTTACGGTAGCTCTGCGCACTTTTTACCTCTGTCATTCTGCCTTTCGTCCTGGTAGGAACCACGTAAATGTGCGGGTGCGAGGGGGAATGGATCAGCGTTTCCCCATCTGTAAAAAGGGGAGAAGAATACCTGTCCCTTTGACATTCGTTATTCATTGCTGAAGCCCGCAGGGTTGCCGAACGAAAGCAGGTAATAAATACTGCCTTAGAGGGGCTGATTGACTCAGCGTGGTGAGCGTCAAAGCCAGTCTTTCTCCAGCTGGCCATTGGGTCACAATCCCAAAGCAGCTCCTGTAACTGTTAGGGGCCGGGCCCCAGACTGCGGAATGCCTATCTCTCCTGGTCAGAATCGGCACTTTTACAAGCTCTCAGGTGATTCTGAGGCACTGTAGTTTGAGGGCCTCTGATAGGATCGGAAGCCATTTGTTAAAATATCACAATTGAATACAATTGCAGCAAGATTTTTAAAAATCCAGACCGGGATTCCATGAAAATGTACTTTGGAGTTAATTGATGTTTTCTGCTTGCTATCTCTGGGCAAGGAAAACTACTACTGATCTAAACTCATTCATTCAACAAATTGCATTTACTATGTGCCAAGCGCAGTTCTAGATTAGGGGATTCAGCAGCGAGCAAAAGACACAAATATACCTTCCTCCTGGAGTTTACTTTTTCGTGGGAAAGATGCACAATAAACAAACTACCAAAGTGAAATATACAGTATACAATATATCAGATGGAGATATATTAAAGCAAGGGAAAGGATATTGGAGTTGGAGGGAGGGGGTCACAGTTTGTGTTTAAGTGGGGTAATTAGAAATACGAGAATTTAGTTTACTCTTAATTCCAGTTTAAAGTGTATGAATTTTATTACCATATTTCAGTTTACTTACACAAGATTTTCTTCCTCTCCACCCCCCCATAAATTTCTATAAAACAAATTTAAAATGTTAACTCCACCACTGGCTCTCTTATTTACCCAAACCAGAATTCAGCTTTGAAGAGCCTGGGACTCCTCCAATCAACACATATTTCCAGATTTTTACCTACTTATAACCCCTGGGGCACAAAGGTGAGCAGGGCAGGTCAGGCCTCTGCCTGCTCAGAGTTTCCAGTCAGCTGAGGGAAGCGACAGGGGTATATGACAAAGCCTTGCATTGAAGGTCCAGGAAGTGAGGGGGTCTGACCTCCCCCACACACATGCAGCTGCCCTCAGGAGTGTGGGAGCTGGAGGAACTGTCCAAACGCCCACAGTTACCAGCAAGCAGGAGTGTGATTCAAAGGGAGGCGGGGAAACTTAGGGCAAGAACTTTCAATTCCCCGAGAGACGATGTTAAGGGTTTTTTTAATCTTTGACGGTGATAAACAGTAAGAAGCCATTTTAATGGAAGAAAGCATCTCATGATCAGATTTGCATTTTGAAAACATCGCTCAGGCGTTAATGTAAACTCTGAGCTTAAAAAATTGGAGTGTACATACTCATTTCTCTTGTTTCTTAAAAATACAATCCTTAAACTCATAGGTATTCTAAGCATCTCCCCCCCAAATATACTAGTTCTCAGAATAAGTTCTTAACGTTTATTATTTGCTGAGTGAGGTTGTATTTTAGTTTAATTTGGTTTCTAGGAGTCCGTGCATCCCTGATGCACCCACCCCCCCTCAGCATTCATCTTTCTAGAATGAAACATGCTGACCTCTTCTCGCATAAGCTTTCTCCTTGATTAGTGATGCTGCCTTCTCTGGGTCTTTTCTAAATTCATTATCACTCTCTGTGTTATTGTGCTTTGCTCAGCATCTAATAATACTAATAACAACTCCAACAACATTGCATTTGGCCTTCCCTGAATCTCATCGTCTCTCATTCTTTGATTTACGGACACAGCCTGTGACCAGGATGAAACCCCAGTTTTTACAGTTTTAATTCTTACTCCTGTTAGAAATGGACGTGCCACATTTTGAAGGCTGCTGCACTTACAGAATAGGAGTTGAACAAAGGACTTTTGGGGTAGGCCACTTACCTGCTTTATATGAATGTTTTGCTTAGCTTCTTAAAACTTTAGTTTCCCCTTAAAAGAGGTTGGCCAGGTGCCTTGGCTTACATCTTTAATCCCTGCACTTTGGGAGGCCAAGGCAAGAGGACTGCCTGAGCCCTGGAGTTTGAGACTAACCTGGGCAACAAGACAGACCTCATCTCTACAATAAATAAATAAATAAATGAGCTGGGCGTGGTGACATGCGCCTGTAGTTGCAACTACTGGGGGAGTGGGGAGGATGTGCTGAGGCAGAAGGATCGCCTGAGCCCAGGAGGTCAAGGCTGCGGTAGCTATGAGCATGCCACGGCACTCCAGCCTGAGCAACAGAGCGAGACTCCAACTCAAAAAAAAAAAAAAAGGCGATTGTAGTAATGCATACCTCATGAGGTTTTTATGAGAACTGCATAAGAAAACACACATAACTGCCTAGCACATACTAAGCACTCGATGTTAGCCAATATTATTTTATACTATTAAATGGGCACATTAAACTAAAACATGGAATTCCTACTGAAATAACCATCCAGGAGACAGTGAAAACAAAACAAGACCTTGACTTTAACCTTTGTGTATCAGAGAAACCTTTACAAGTTGGGGGAAGGAAAAGAGTGAAAAAGTAATTAAGAATATCAACAAACAGTGGTGCTTTCCCAACTGAAAGAGGGTCCCCACCAACTCAGAGTCCTTTCTCTTCATTTAACCCTGAACCCATCACCCAAGGTTTCTTTTGTCTGTCACAGGCAAATGACCTTAGGCTACATTTGTTAGCTGATCTGTATTCCGTGAGATTTCAGGATTGCAACACTGAACTACAAAGGCAGGAATTATCCCTGCAACATAGCCTTTTTACCTGGGTTAAAAAAAAAAAAATCTTTATTTATTTATTTTTTTGAGTTGGAGTCTTAGACTGTAGTTCATAGCTACCAGCCTATGGTCCTCTTTAATACAACAAAGTGAAAAACTATCACAAATTGCACCAGGTATTGTTGTTGTTATTTGCTCTCAATGGCAGATTTTTTTTTTTTTTGAGTTGGAGTCTCACTGTCACCCAGACGAGTGCAGTGGCATGCTCCTGGATACCGCAGCCTCGACCTGCTGGGCTCCCGCGATCCTTCCGCCTCAGCTTTCCAAGTAGCAGGAACTAGGACGAGCGCTACCACGCCCAGCTAATTTTTGATTTACTGTAGAGATGAGGTCTTGCCAAGTCTCCCGGGCTGGTCTCGAACCCGTGGGCTCAGGCAATCTACTCGCCTCGGCCTCCCAAAGTGCTGGGATTACAGGCTGAGCCACGGAGCCCGGCAAGTTTTTTTTTTAAAGAGAGATTTTGACCAGGTGTGATAGCTCACGCCTTGTAATCTCAGTATTTTGGGAGACCAAGGTGGGATGATCACTTAAGACCAGGAGTTTGAGACCAGCCTGGGCAACCAAATGAGACCCTAATTCTACAAATTTTTTCTTTTTTTCTTTCTTTCTTTTTTTTGAGTTGGAGTCTTAGACTGTAGTTCTAGCTACTCAAGAGGCTGAGAGGCGAGGATCACTTGAGCCCAGGAGTTCGAGGCTGTAGTGAGCTATGGTTACACCACTGCACTCCAGCCAGAGGGACAGAGCGAGACCCTGTCTTAAAATTTTAAGAGAAGCCAGGCTTGGTGGCTCAGCCTGTAATCTCGCGCTTTGGGCGGCTGAGGTGAATGGATTGCCTGAGCCCGCGGGTTCGAGACCCGCCTGGACAACTTGGCCAGACCTCATCTCTACAGTAAATAAAAAAATTAGCCGGGCATGGTAGTGCGCACCTGTAGTTCCGGCTACTTGGAAGGCTGAGGTGGAAGGATCACCGGAGCCCAGCAGGTTGAGCCTGCGGTGGCCGGGAGTGGCCACTGCACTCCAGTCAGTGAGACTCCAACTCAAAAAAAATAAATAAATAAAATAAAATAAAATAAAATTTTAAGAGAGAGAGAGAGAGAGATTTGGCACAAGGACCTGTGCTGTTTACTTCCTGCCATGTTTTTTCCTCACCATGGGCATTAGTTTTTTGGAGGCTATCCCCAAGGGTACCTATAACCATTATATTTGGATGTTTTCCCATTCAACAGTGGTATTATCAAAGCAAGAAAAATCATTTACCTAACTCCTAAACAGTGTGGCAGAAGGTGGCATGACTAAGAGGGCTTTTCTCTTTGGTTCCTACTATGTTTTAATAATTGATATTGAATGTTATTGATATTGTCTACTATAGCATATTAAAAAATACTCAAGTACCTATAGGCACTCAGGCAGGTAATGTTGGTGAGTGAAGCAAGCCTCAGTGGGATAGTAAGAATTGGGGAGTCCAGACCCCTCTAAGAGGACAGCCATCATGTGGGCTCACTGGCTTGTTGGTATGCGTTAACAGAGCAACCCCAATATACTGGGCTTAAAGATTTTTCAAGAGCTCCTATATTTTTAATATCAAATCTCCCAGTTTTTAGTTGCTGGCAACCAATTAAAAAAATCTAAACCCTTTCCAAGTAATTTAAACTTTGGGCTTCATTTAGCCCCGGGCAACCAGTTTCAACCTCTGCTCTAGTGATGAGAGCCAAGCAATCTCTTTGGAAATGTATTTCTCTCCCCTAGGAACTAAAAGACTCCTCTGCACTTGGAAAATGTAATATAATTTATGTTCAGTGGAGCATTGTGAAATTATTGGCAAAAATCATTTTTATTTATAATGTTCAAAGGAAACATGACAAAGAATAGAAAGTTTTGAAAATAATTTTAAACAGTTTTCAATTAAGAAAAGTAATCACATTTGAAATTGAATGGCTGTCCTTAAAACATCCATTTATTTTTAAGCTTCAATGACCCCAGTCTAGGTTCCTTCCCTTCTCTACTCTAGCTGGTATTTGGCCTTTTCAAAAGTTTTCAAAACCCAAATGTTGGAGGGTAGGATGAAGAAAGAGGAAAAGTAAAAAGGCCTTAGGCAGGAAAATAAATTCATCCCTCTTAATTTTAACTGGAGTAGCTCTCTTGTTCAGTCAGAACTTTTATAACTGCAACTTTTGAACAATCCGAGTTCAAAATATGGAGAAGGTTAATTTAGTCTCAGTGATATTTTTATGAGGGGCAGAGGAGAGTCTGCTTTTTTTTCTGTGAAAATGTGATTTAAATCCAATTTTGGGGCTAGGTGTGATGGCTCACACCTATAATCTCAGCACTTTGGGAGAGAGAGAGGTGGGAGGATAGCTTGAAGCCAGGAGTTTGAGACCAGCTGGCCAACACAGTGAGACCCCCCATCTCTATATAAACAAACAAATAAATACAAATAAGTAAATCAATCTAGTGTTTGGAGAATCCCTGGAACTCCAACTGTGACCAGCCTAGCATAGTACTTTTTGTCATGCAACTAAATAGTTACAAAACTCTCAAAAAGTCAGCATATTGGGCAAGACAAAATGAATATGAAGTGGAGGCTTGGAGGGGACAATGCTTAGGTGGAAAGCAGGAATAGTCACATTCTGTAGTGGAGCTCAGTGGACAGTTGGTACATGCTGAACTCTCAGTCCTAATTTGATACATCAACTGGCATGCTTCCCTGAGATATTTACGATATTGCTAGTAGGATTTCTTTTTAAAGGCTTTTTCATTTAAAGGCTCAGATGGTCGATTAGCTCAAGGCCTCCCTGCTAAAAATGGCAGAGAAGACGTGAACCCAGGAGTGCTGGCACCCAGACAGTGATCCTACTATCCCCAACATTCATCTGATCTTTGTCAAGGGCTGCTCTGATTCTTTCATGGGGCCCCTCACTGCACAAAAATCAAGCAAGTGGAAAATAAATGTGATTATTTTGATTTCATTAAAACAACGAGGCTACTTCCCCATTGAATTAACCGATTTAAATGGCATGGTAAAATGTGTGTGATGGCCAGGTGTGGTGGCTCACGCTTGTAATTCCAGCATTTTGGTAGGCTGAGGTGGGAGTATTGCTGAAGGCCAGGAGTTCGAGACTAGCCCAGGCAACATAGCAAGACCTTGTTTCTAAAAAAAATTTTAGCCAGGCATGTACCTGTAGTTCCAACTACTCCAGAAGGTGAAGCAGAAAGATCGCCTAAGCCCAGGAGTTTGAGGCTGCAGGGGTACTATGATCATATCTCTGCACTCCAGCCCGAATGACAGAGCTCTGGCTCAAATACACACACACACAAACACACACACGCACACATACACGCACACACACACATACACAAACAGCATAACATTTACTATTTTAATCATTTTTAAGTGTACAGTTTAGTGGCATTCAGTGAATTCACATTATTGTGTGACCATCACCACTATCCATTTCCAGAATGTTTTTTCATCCCAAACTCAATAGTAACTCCCAATTATTCCCTCCTTCCAGCCCCTGATAACCACTATCCCACTTTGTCTCTAGAAGGTTGACTATATTCTAGGTACCCCATATAAGTAGACTCATATACCATTTGTTCTTTTGTGTCTGACTTATACTAGTTAAATATTTTCATGTTTTTAAAATTATCTATTCAGTCTTATAGTTTTGTTTCTTTTTTTTTTGAGTTGGAGTCTCACTCTGTCACCCACACTGGAGTGCAGTGGCACGCTCCCGGCCACTGCAGCCTCGACCTGCTGGGCTCCGGCGATCCTCCCGCCTCAGCCTTCCAAGTAGCTGGAACTACTGGCGGGCGCTACCACGCCCAGCTAATTTTTTGATTTATTGTAGAGATGAGGTCTCGCTTGCCCAGGCGGGTCTCGAACCCGCGGGCTCAGGCAATCCACTCACCTCGGCCTCCCGAAGTGCGGGATTACAGGCTGAGCCGCCGAGCCCAGCCTAAAATACTATTTTTATGTGACACTTTTAAAAATAAGGATCTAGATGACTATGGAATTTTTTTTTTTTAAGAGAGCAATAAACAGGACGGCAAACACCACCTGAATTTCTGTGTCCCTGAGAAACCACAGTGAACATCTTGCTGTGTGTCCTTGCAGAATGTGTTACCTAGCTGTAGCTATGTCTTTCTCAATTTGTTATGAGAGTACATAAGAAAAACTATAAACACCAAGTTACTCGCTACAATGTAAGAAAAAACAGAATGAGAGAAGAGCGCTGGCGAAGGAATAGACTCGCAAGGGGCGTGGCCAGAGTGGGGCGTGGCCTGTCAGGGGTGTGGCCTGTTGTGGCATGGCCTGATTGGGCGAGGCCACCGTCATGTAAATTGAACATCACCCTGACCTCCACAGGCGAGACTTATCCACTAGATGCTGTAACTCAGGCCTAGGTCCCAAAACAGGCTTAGGGGCACACGAAATGTTGTGACTTCTCATAAAATAAGAAACAAATAAGCTTTCAGGTTGAAGAAAAGGTTTTACTGTTAACAATACAATTGTCTTTATACCGACAACAGTCACAAAATATAATGTTTACCACTTATTTTAAATAGAAAAAAGTGCCATAAAGGTAAAAGATGCCTAGGGCCACAAAGTCATAATTTCATCCTGCCTCTGAAGCCCACTGTGGGCCTTTCCCTATAACCGTTTTTTGTTTGTTTGTTTGTTTTTTGAGTTGGAGTCTCTCTCTGTCACCCAGGCAGGAGTGCAGTGGAACACTCGAACTGCTGGGCTCCTGAGATCCTTTTGCCTGCCTCAGCCTTTCCAGTAGCTGGAACTACAGGCGTGTGCCACCACACCTGGCTAATTTTTTTTGGGCGGGGGGGGGGGGATTTATTATAGAGAGGAGGTCTCACCAAGTTGTCCAGGCTGGTCTTGAACCCGTGGGCTCACGCAATCCACTGGTCTCGGCCTCCCAAAATGCTAAGATTAAAGGCTGAGCCACTGAGCCCCACCCCATGTTTGTTTTTATCTGTACACAACATGTATCCATAAGTTGTACTTGCCTTTTAACTTCGTGTATGGAATTATACTGAATGCACTTTTTTTTTTGAGTAGGAGTCTCACTCCGTTGCCCAGGCTGGAGTGCAGTGACACGCTCACAGTCACCGCAGCCTTGACCTGTGGGGCTCAGGCCTTCCTTCTGCTTCAACCTTCCAAATAGTTGGAACCACAGGCATGTGCCACAACGGCCAACTAATTTTTTTATTTAGTAGAGATGAGGTCTCACCAAGTTGCCCAGGCTGGTCTCAGACACCAGGGGCTCAGGCAATTCTCTCATCTCAGCCTCCCAAAGTGCTGGGATTGCAGGCATGAGCTATCATGCCCAGCTGAATGCACTTTTCTACGAATTGCATTTTATCCTCAACATGATGTCCTGAGACTTACTGAACTAAGGTGCATTCAGGGGTTGGAAAACCCAAAGCTTACACAACTTGTAGGGGGTTTGACAACAAAAGCCCTGCAAGAAACTGTGTAAATTAATACAAATTTGAAAAAAGTAATACTTTTTTGGAGTAAATAAATAACTATAAACTACAAATATGTAAAGCTGATGAAACCCACAAACAAAAAAAAATCTAGGAAAAAAGGGCTGGATGTGGTGGTGGTTCATGTCTGTAGTCTCAGCACTTTGGGAGGCTGAGGTGGGAGGATCCTCTGAGGACAGGAGTTGGAGACCAACCTGGGCAATACAGTGAGATCCTGTCTCTACCAAAAAATTAAATCCGGAAAAAAGAACATAACATCTAAACTGCCAATATAATTCTATAAAAATTATATACTTTACCAGCATACACTTTAACTTCCTCAATTAACAATGAGGTGTAAGATCATTTTCTCAGAAAGATAACTGTCTTTTCTCTAGAAATATTAATTATATTTTATCGAGTTTAGAAAAGTTTCCTTCAAATTAATGGTCTAGTTTGAAAATGCCATATAAATTTTTAGAATTGTCACATTTAAGAAATTTTCTATCAAGCTGTTTTCACATATGAGCTGTAAGATTTCAGAGCACTTAAATTTTTCTGGAACATAATTGAACCTAAATACTTTGAATTGATGACACTCAATTACCATATCATCATAGACATTCTCATTTTTAGGTCTATTTTGCCGGAAGTCACAACCCCTAAAAAGAGGCAAGATGGAGGGGACCTGAAAATGGGAAAAACGCTGACTGGGAGCAGAGCCCCAGTGGGAAGCAGCCATGACGGAAGCAGAGCCCCATGGATCCTGTTGACAGACTCCTTTGATCTTATAGGAATGCATGCATAGGCTCAAAAACACTTCCCTTGTAACAAACAACATATCAATCAGGATGTGCAAGGTTATAGAATCAGCTATGTATAGAAGCATAAGGAAGGCCTAACAGCAAAACACATGCCCCTTGGAGACCAAGAGAAAGCTCTATTGTCTCCTTTCCCATGAAGTTCTGAAACCATTAACCTAAAAGAAAAATAAGAACTTCCCCATCCCTGTTGTAAATGGTTAATAGACCCTATACAAAAATAACAACGGTGTCGGTTAGGATTAATGAGGAAGTCTGTTAAAGTGAGACAAGGTGTTTTTGAGAGTGGACGTGTCTCAAGATCACATATGGGAAAAACAAGTTTCAGACATGTTTTAAGATATTATGGTGTAGTCATTATTTAGATAAGAATTAGGTTAAG